>PVKH010017199.1:0-15488 GCA_004027955.1 Chaetophractus vellerosus | reverse complement strand
GATGGATCTTTGGAAAGTATAAGGAAACAAATTTTCTAACAATAAACAATCTTACAGGCAATGGAAGAAAGGACTTTTTGAGGAGATGATTTGCTTTCACCAAAGGAATTGAAGTTGAGACAGATATTTGTTGCAAAATTTGTCAAGAGGATTCAGGAAGAAGGGGTCTCTGAGGTCACTTCCAATGGAATCTATAGAGTCTATGTAATATAAAAAATTCTCTTTAACTTTCTTTTTTGCGATTTTCTTAACAACCGAGAAATTCAACTGAGACCACAAGGGCAACTGAGACAGATGGTACATGCTTCAGTTAGTTGATCTTCATGTCCTTTAACCAATCTTCTTGCAAACTTTAGTAGGGATGGCTGGACAAGTGAAAGTTGACACTGCCCCATGACTTGGAGCACTAATGGACTAGTAAACTTAAAGGGTTAATATATGCTTCCCAAAAGGACATAATTTATGAAAGGAAGGAGTGGACTAGCAAAGAGAAGTCTAAAGTATATCTTTCAATAATTAATTTCAAGTTCTTAGCTTAAATGACATATTCCTTCTTTATACCTTACTTGGGCACAATGTTTTCTCTCTCAATATTAAGGCATAGGAGTGAAGTCCCATGAAATCATTCATGGACTGATCTACAAAGCGAAAATTGTATTAAGTTTTTGGGAGAAATTAGTTTTTAAATAGATTTGACTTTTATATAACATTTTGAATTATTTAATTTTCAAGCTATTTTGAGTTCGTTTTTCATTAGTGCTAACTGGCATGGCTTTGATTTTCTCCTGAAGAAAAATGTTTGTTAATTTGAAGCATCTGTCAAAGCAATGAAGTATTTTATAAATTAGATCTGCAACCCAGATTTATGTGTGAATCCTCATATGGTCCAAAATAGGACTTCTCTTTTGTTTGTGAACCGCTTGTAATACTGTAATGTTGCATTACCATGAAAATAGTCCAAGTTGTGTTTTTGAAATGGAATCACATATGTGAGAAATTGGACACTGGAAGGGTTGTATCCATGAATAAATGGTTTATTGTGCATGACTTCAAATAGTAGGTTTAAATGATGCTTAGGAAAAAAGCTCATGTTTTACCTCCTTTGCACAGTTGGAACTTGTATCAAATTCTTGTCTGAAACATGAGAATAGGTTACATTTTACAGTTGGAAATGCATTGTTAAATTTTTAGATTTCAGCCACCATAATCCAAGAAATTTTAAAGCTGAATTGATTGTGACAATATGTGTTAGGATGAATTATGGGGAAATCACTGAGTTGAAGGGAAGAGCCTTCAATTCTGGTCCCCATTTCACTAGAAATTATCTGTGATATTGGGAAAAGCCATTGACCTAATCTCTAAAATGATGGCGATACAAGGAATTGGATTACATAGGTTTTAATATCTTTTCATAAATTTTATGATTAAAAATATAGCCACATAGGTCATGTGTCGTCATCCTGTGGGCTTGTACATTACTTTTCCTCAATTATCATTTCCTCTACATATTAATTTACACCTAAATTATAAAAATAAAATATAAAATAGTGCACAAAATACTCATTCAACTAAAAATAGACTATTATTAGTAACCATTTCTGTACAGTCACATTCTCATACTTTGTGAAAATTGTATTAATGCCTTCTAAGCTACAAGACAATTTGGTTCATGGTTTATTCATTCATTCATTCATTCATTCATTATATGTTTATTGAATAATTAACTATGTTTCTGGGACTGGCATAAGTGATAAATATACAGTGATAAACAAAACAGACATGGTCCTTGCCATTATGGAGTTTGAAATCTGATTGTGATGACAATTAATGGGAAAAATATTTAAGTATAAAGTGTGATGATAGCTATAAAGTATCACTGAGATTTACAGGCTGAGGCTAGAAGGCTACTTTCAATTGGTTATAGCTTAGGCATAATGAATTACTACATAGAATCACTTCCCAGTTGAGACAACCCTATAATAGGAAATATTTCCTTGCTGTTGTTTCTTTTGGGTTGGTTTTTAAAATTTTGTTTTGTTTCCTGATTTTCAATCAACCACTTGGATAAAGACCCATGTAGAATTACATATACTGAATTTCTCTCCCCAGGGCAGGAATCTCCAATTATTTGGGCCATGGTTTGGTTTTAAGTAGCTTATAGAACCCAGAGGAGAGACACATGCCTGAAGGCTACCTTGTGATGTCCCATCTATACTCTCCTTCACACCATTCCCATGGTCTTCCCTGACTATAGATCTTTCTTCTACCCAGTCATCAATTTTAGGCATTCTCAGGCATTATTTGCTCAACCATTCTCCTTTCTTCAAAAAACGCTGTAGACCTAGTGCACTATATTCTAGCCACTTAACACTTTCTGTTGGGAAACTAGTCAAATAAAAAACAGGCACTAGTGACTTAGTTTCTGAAAAGAATAGGATGTGGAATCAGAAGATTGGGGATACAGGGCCAGTCCCAACAATTTCTAACAAGTCACTCCACCTCTCTGAGTCCCATTTTCCTTATATTCTATATGGGTATAATATCTATCTTAGCAGGTTAGCAAGAGAAACAAATGAAATGAGTGAAAACCCAGTTTTTAAAATTATGGTGCTGTATAACTGTTTATTTTTTATTATTTTTTTCTCCCCCTCAAGTAGTCTCAATAATATACATTTCCCCTTCCTTCCTTCTTCCATTCCTCTCTTCCTCTCTTCCTCCTTTATTCTCTTCCTCCCTTCCTTCCTTCCCTCTCTTTCTCCTTCTCTTTATCTTCTCTTTGTCCCTTCATCTCTCTCTCCATTCTTTTTTTATCCTTTCTTCTTTCAAGACTTTTATTAAGTTTCTACTATCTATCAGGCACTTTGCTACTAAGTGCAGTATAAAGATAAGAAAGACTGGTGAAAAGCATGGACTCTAGAATCAGACTGTCTGAGCCTGTATCCCAGCTCCACCGTTTGTTTGCATGTTCCCCAGAGTAAATTATGTAACCCTGGTATGACTCTATTTCTTCTTCTGTAAAATAGAGATAAAAGTACTTCTTATTTCATAGTGAAAGTTATGCATGAAATGTGTTTAGCACAGTGCTTAATGCACTATCAGCACTCAAAAACGTTGAGAATGTATGAAGTGCAATGGTGGAATAAAGGTCAAAGTAATATGCTCTACTTAGGAGTATTAATTGACATTTTCCCCAAGGAGGAAGCCCTTGGAATGAAAAATAAAGTGTAGAAGTAAGAGTCTGGAAATAGCATTATTTTACCCTTGAATTAATAAACTGAGTATGTGGAAAGAAGTCTTCACTCATCCATTCACAAAGGCATTTACTGAGCACTGTTGTGTGAGGAACAGCCTGGGAACTAAAGACATAAAAGCGAATATGATGTAATCAAGGAAGTACTGATAATGTTTTAGGAATGGTAATGATGTAGTGGTAATTATGAAAATACACACACACATATATGTAAAGAGATCTATACATCTATCTTTAAAAGATAGAGATTTGCTTCTACAAGTGGGCATAAAGAGTATATGGAAGAAACAAGATAGAACATGAGTTGATAAACTGGATAATAGGTATATGAGTGTCTTACAAATTAATTCTCCATCTTTTTATTTATATTTTAATTTTCCTCAATAATAGCTTTTATGAAATGAATATGGGAGTCAGTGCTCCCTTTGCAGTCAAGTGCAGGACACAGACACTGTATTCCAAAGTTTGCCTTGCATTGTGACGTTTGCATAAGGCCATTTTTTAAATAAATAGGGGGTGAGAACCCCACAGTTAATGAAGGATGTTGAGGTTCTGGGTGAATCTATATATGGATAATTTCTTTATTCATCACAGTAGGCTCCCTTGATAGAGAACTTGGTATGCTTCATTTTTGTGTGTGAAAATAAATGTGAGAAGCAGGTGGAACTCTTGTAATCTATAGTCGGTCGTTTTCCCATTCTGGAAATTATATGGCACTTCTATCAAAGCTTTTGGAGTACTAAAGTTCTTTCAAGAGATACATAATCTATCACTCGTTCTGTAGAGTGATTCAATATTGGAGGCACAAAAGTGAATTAGTCATCATGTTGGCACTTCATAATGAAATAGCTGATGTGCTATTACCTCAGCATTGCTTTCTTACAGGCTTTATGATTTTACCTTCCTCTTGAATGTCTGTGTTTAATACCTCTCTCCAGATGTCTTAATCTGCATTTAATTCCTGCTGAAACTAGTTTTCTCTTTTGCCCAGATTTCTGAGTTCTTCATGTAGTTTCTCCATTCCTATAGTTGCTTGCTGAGCCACCTATTTTAATAGTATTAAAATTTTCATCACTGTGTTACTGTATTTCTTTTCAAAAGCATTAATATAGAGGCAAATATGTGGGAGGGAGCAGCTATCACCTCCATTAATTAGTCAATTAAAATAACTATTTGAGTTTAAAAAGTATAAATACTTCTCTAAATTGTGATATAAACATTCATCTGAGTTTATTCAATTGTGTTTTAATATCCTACCTCTTTCCAAAAGGGATGAGAATTAGGGTAAATTTGTCATATGATTCATTAAAATAAAAATATAAAATCAAGGCCATTAAAAGAGGAAGAAGCAAATATTAATGGAGGCTAACTGAGTTGCTCTGATGCTTAAGCATAAAATTGAGCTTCCTTGGATTTGCATGTTGTTATTGACAGTCGTATTTTCTTATCACTAGTCTCCATAAGAACATCCATTTTCATAGGTGAAAAGATGGAAACTTTTTACCTCTGTACGTTACTTAACTGGTGTCCTAGTTAGAATTAAACACTTATGCCAATTTTATGATGGGATATTGAAACACTTAAGTAAAACACAGTGTACTCTTTCTTTGGTGTTGATTAAATTCAATAAAATATGAATACATCAACCAGCTTTGATGTTCTAGATTGAAAAAAGATAAAAGTGAAATTACATGATAACATTTGCTTTACATATATCATTATATATAATGCAATCAATATGATGGATTCTATAATAAGCAACATATAAAATATTATGGAAACACAGGTTAAAAGAGATATTAATTCTTCCTTGTTCATATAAGTGTGAGAAAGGCAAGGAAGATGCCATCTTGGACATTCCTGTTCCAGAACATACTACAAGGAACAAAACCAAGGTCCCAGGCCCGGGGCCTCATTTGAGCCCTCCCCTCCATCGCTCTCTGTTTAAGCCACCCTCTGAGGATGCCGTCAAAGAGCAGATGTTCCATCTCCCTGTGCCCTGTGCATGTTCCTTACCTACAACATCAATAATAGAACGGTGGTTGTTCCATGTCACTAATTTGTTTTTAAATTTTTATGGGGGTGGAGGGATTGTTACGTGGCAATAGATAAGCAAATCACTGATCCAGTTCAGGACACCATTATTTTTGCTTAGATTTCTCTAAGATCTTCCTAACCACTATCCCTTTCCTTTGTGTTTCCATACCACCCTAATTACATAACTTCCTTGGTTAACACCTTTCAGGGGACCTCTGTTGCTTTGAAATCTTTCCTCATGATTCTCCAAATCTTTTCACAGGTCTCCATGACCTTACCCTGCTTATGACTCCAACCTCATCACTCCATCCTCCCTGACTCACATACCATGATCCAGCTATAACTGAGAGCTTGAGGTTCCATCAGTCATGTCCTAGACCTTTCAACCTATGAACATGCCCCTGCCTCTGCCTGGAATGTTTCCCCCACTCATCCCAAACCTCCCATCATCTATCTTATCTGATGAACATTTACTGGTTCTTCAGATTTCAGTTCAAATATCTTTTCCTCCAGGTATTACTTCCCCTGAAGCAACAGCTGCAATATCTGTGTCTCAAGGGTCCCTGAAACCCTCCTGCACCTTGAATTGCCTTGAAATACCATTGTGACAGTTTGAAGTTTGGTAAATCCCAGAAAAGATCATGTTCTTTGAATTAATCCATTCCTGTGTGTATGGGACCCTTTGATTGCATCAGATCCAGCTAAGGGGCCCTTTTGATTAGATCATCTTTTGATTAGATTGCTTTAGGGCCTCTGATTGTACTATGTTAGTGAGGCTTGACCCATGTTGGGTCTCCACCCTTTTTGGGGTCTTATATAAACAGAACTGAAAGCAGAAACACACAGAGAAAGGAAGCCACCATTTACCTTGCCATGTGAGAAAGTATACCAGGACCACCTGCAGTTGCAGAAAGATAAAGAAGCCCCGAGACACTGAGAGAGAGGTCCCAGAGGCCAGAGGCTGGAATCAGTGGAGCACAGAGTTGAGCTGCGGGAGAAAGCAGCCTGAAGAACAAGGCGAAGGCCCAGATGGAGAGCTGCCATTTTGCCTGGCCACATGGCAGGAGTCCAGGATCTACCAGCAGCCAACCTTGGTAAGACAGCATCTCTAATGATGCCTTGATTTGGACATTTTCACAGCTTTGGAAATGTAAGCTTTTACCTTGGTAAGTTCCTATTATAAAAGCCAACCCATTTCTGGTATTTTGTTCCCAGCAGCTTTAGCAAACTAAAATAATTATCATTATGAATTTAATCTTTAACATGTTCCTATCCTATGGACAAGACCAAATTCTGCTATGGTAGATATCATGAAAGCTAGCATGCTTCAACCATTCTCTCAACTTCTGCCATGCTCTTGATTAGATGTCTCCAAAGAAGGCCAAGGAAACTTCCAACCATAACCAAGAGTTTGGCTCTGGTTTTTGTAAAACACTGCACAAGAGTATTCAAGTTTGTATTACTACACTCCATGATGCATTATGCATTATAAACTAAAGATAATGCAGCTGATTGTGTTTAAGTTGTTATAGAGAAAAGATGTCCAAAACCTGTGCTGAATAAAAAGCTTCAGCAAAATTAAAAAAAAAAAAAGATACAAAAAATAAAAAGCTTCAGCAGCCCCAAGAGAGCCCTCACATTTAAACCTGTCAGTGCTGCTTTTTTACATGAAAATGGTGGCTCGTAATTTTTCCTTGAGCCTACAAATGCATACCACTGACGAAGAAGAAACAGACAGCAATACTCTGTGATGGGTAAGGATGATGATGGTGCTTGAGGCAGAAGATATGGCAGATCACATACCTTTCAGAAGTTCTACGTAGCTGACTTGGGCAGAGGTACCATGTCTAGTCTGTGCTAGAGAAACCTTAGGAAAAGACACTGGTTAGAATTAGAAAGAATCTGAGAAACAGTATCAGGTCATTCCTTGCCTGGATTTGTTTCCTAAGGGGTTCCCATTGGCAGAGTCTCAAACTTCAGCCCTCGCCATTAAAATGCCTAACTACTTCGTTCTTGAGAAGTTAATTCTATACCTTCATGATTTTATATTAAAACTTACCAATGAATAAAGTTACACACTTTTCATAGTCATTTTTTAATTTTTCTTATTCTTACAGCCAAAGCTTATTTACACTTAGGACTTTCTCTGGATCTCTGCGTGTTTCCTGTTTGCCAATAAATAATTTATAGCATTGCTTTCCTCTCCCACTAGCCTTACTCCCCACCGACTATAACCCCAGTCTCTCTTTAGCCTTTTTCCCCAGATAACATTTTCAGCTTGGACAATTTTGCATGATGTCCTGGGGCCCCCACAGGAGTCCCTGGACTCTACTTGGGAAAGAACTGCATTAGGGATTTGGTCTTATGGTTCTTTGTCATATTGCCTTGCAAAAGAAGATTACTTGCTGTGGCACAGCATGAGACAAAAGCAGAAAATGCATCATAAATAAGGAATAAAATGATTGGAAAAACTTGCTATGCCAGTATAAATGAGAAGTATACAATGAGGACACATTTCTCTAGATTGCAGTTGTTTCAGAATTTATAAGAAATGAATTTATTTTTCTTATTATTGTATTTCTTTGCAGTTGATGGGCCTTTAGTGGGCAGAGGGACTATACACATAAATCTCTTTCTGCCATCGTGCAAAACCATGAATCATAAAATGATATGCCATGCATTCTATTCTTAGGATGCAGGGATGAACAATAGATAATTTTTTTCACTTATTATTTTATTAATGATAATAGGTTTTTGTTTCTAGAGCCTTAAAAATAATATTCTCCAAGTTTTATATGTTTTCTATAAGAGATAAGATGCACTACTGTTCAATTTTGGGTAAAAGTATACAATTTTTGTAAATAAATTTTGTTTGGACTTCTAGAAACATCAACCAATCTGCCCATAAGCATGACCAGAATACTTTTTAAATGGTAGTAGCAATGGACCTTCCAGTTCCTTTCATAATAGAAATTGTTACATTTAATAAATTTTATAATTCCTAGTTTTATGTTACATGTACATTTCATAACAGTAAATACTGCTCACCTATTATATTAAGTATGCTGAAGAAGCCAGAGATATATTAAACATGACCCCCACTGTGATGCCCTTAGATCTTTATAACTCAAAATGGTAAAATAAATTCTCAGGATAGGAAAAAAAAGAACACATATATAAGATTAATGCTAAAGGATAATCAAAATTAAATATCTGATATACATTCTGGAATTATACCCAAAAGAAAACAATTAAATAAAAGGACTTTCATTTTGGTCATCCTATAACTATTTATTGAATGCTACATGTACTTATTACAGACGAAATATTAAGAAAGAAAGAAATGAGAGCTAAATCAGAGACTAACAAGTGGCTTCTTTAGGTGGGAGGATCTTTGAGAAGCCTTTTATGCTGAGACCTATAGATGAGAAGGAGCTAGGTGGGAGGCAGGAAAGAGGAAAAGAAAAAAGTCCACTGTGGCTGGGTGATGTGTGAGGGGAGACTACCAAAGAGTTTCAGCAAGGCCACATTCTTATGGCTGCTAACATGGGCCATTGTTCTCACCTCCTTTGCATACCTTTTATCCATCCCTTTATTCCAAGCTCAGAAGGCCCCCTTGTCCAGGAAGCTTCTCCACTCCTCTCAGCTGAGTACCAAGGCCATTCCTTGCTCCCTGTGACTGTCTCTGCAATTCCACACTCCTTGTCAGATCAAGTCACCTAAGAGTGATTTAAGAGCAGGGACTGTGACTTGAGGGGATTTGTACCCCAATAGCCTAGCAGAGCACAAAAATGGTGGCACACATCCCAACTGCTATCCCAAATCCATTATTTCATGCATTTAACAAATATTTATTCAGCACCCAACACAGGCTAGACAGTCTCTCCTTCTTACTTCCTGTTTCGATCTAAGCAGCAACTTCCTTAAAATTTTTACTTTAAATTTTAAAAAAAAGAACTTGAAATTTCCCAGTGCCTCTTGGAATGGCCAGATGACCGCATTATAGCAATAACATGCTAACAGAAGACTACTGGGAATTTTGGGAAATTTTTGCTCTCCTGATAATATGTGCCACACGTTCTTTGTGATTTCCTTCTATTTCATGGACTGCAGATGTGAAGCTGGAATGTAAGAGTGAAAGCCTTACACTCAAGATGAAGGAGGAAAATTCTAGAAGTTTGAGTCCTTGATGACTTATTGGATGAACTGCACAAGCCCCAGACATTTCTACATGAGAAAAATGAACCCCTATTGGGGCAACAGTTTTATCTGGGTTTCTGTTCTATGCAGCTAAATGCAATTCTACCTGAGAGTGTCTACAAGCACAGAGATCAAGAACAGGTTGCTTACAGTCTTACCCTGCCTTAACAAACTTTCAGTAAAATGGCCTTTGGATAAGATATTTAGCTCCTCTAAACCTCAGTTTCCTCACCTGTAAAATGAGGATAATGATAACTGTTAGATCGTAAAGTTGTAGGAAATGCAATGATGGATGCTAAGTTTTGAGTACAGTGTCTGGCAAATAATGAACCCTTAAAAAGGGTAGCTATGATTGCTATTTTTCTTCAATATATGCTTGTTAAAAGAGTGAGTAAGTGAATTTTCACATCAAACTCTACTGAGTTTATCACATTTTGGAAAGAAATTAAAGAAATATATGACTTTAAAGGGATCAAAATAAACAGATGTTTAAAGCACTGTTTTACTGATTTTACCCAGGACTTTTTAAAAGAAACTTTTTATTTTAGAACAGTATAAGATTTACAGATAAATTGCAAAGATAGTACAGAGTTCCCATATACTTCATAGCCTGTATGCCCTATTGTTAACTTCTTACATTAGTATGGTACATTTTTACAATTAATGAACCAATATTGCTACATTTTTATTAACTAAAGTTCATACTTTATTTAGATTTCCCTTTTTTTTTTAACCTAATGGTCTATTTCTGTTCTAGGATTCCATGCAGGATACTACATTACATGTAGTTGTCATGTTTCTTTCAGTTTCTCTTGGCTATGACAATTTCTCAGACTTAGTTTTTTATGACCTTGACAGTTTTGAGTACTGGGCAGGAATTTTGTAGAATGCCCCTCCACTAGGATTTGTCTGAATTTTTTCTGATAATTAGACTGGAGTAATGTGTTTTGGGGAGGAAACCACAGAGCTAAATAACATTTTCATCACGTTATATCAAAGGTATTTTTTTATCAACATGACTTATCACTGTTGATATCCACTTTGATCACCTGACAAAGGCAGTGGTTGTCAGGTTTCCCCACTCTAGTTACTATTTTGCCCTTTTTCCACAGGATTCTGTTTGGAAGGACATTACTAGGTATAGCCCGTGAGAATTTATCCTCTACCTTCCTCAGTTGTCTGAAGAGGTGGTCAACTTGAGTTTTTAAGTTTATCATGATTTTATAATGGTTATAATCTCTAAAGTTCCAGATTTCCCTCACCAGAACTATGGAAGAAAAGTGAAGAACCAAGAAAGGAAAAAGTGAATATTTAATAGTGTGGTTGACTGATTAACCGAATGACTGAGTATGCATATTGCAGTACCTAGAAGTTACTGGGTGTTTCAGCAAAGAATTTGAAAAGAAATAATCATCAGGGATGTTTTCTTTTTTAGTACTCCGAAAGATGACTGATTTATTTTCTTACCTGCTAAATCAAATACAACAGTGGATTGGCTTAAACAATGTGAATTTCATGGCTCATGGTTTCAAGGCTAGGAGAAGTCCAGAAGCAAGGTGAGCAAAGCAATGCTTTCTCCCCAAAGACTATGGAATTCTGGGGCTGGCTGCCAGTGATCCTTGATCCAGGGCTTTTCAATCACATGGCAATGCACATGTGGAGACTTATCCTTTCACTTCCAGGTTCCATTGACTCCAGTTTCTGGCTCTCACTATGGTTTCTCTTTCTGTGTCCAATTTCCTTTGTTTATAAGGACTTAAGCCAAATTGGTTTAAGGTCTACCTTCATTCAGTTTGGGCACACCTTAACTGACAGCATCTTCAAAGATCCCATTTACAAATGTGTTCACATCCACAGGACCAGGGATTAGGATCTGAATGTGCCTTTTGTGGGGAACATAATTCAATCCCTAAAATGAATTTGTGAAAGATGGGAAGTCACTGTATTTAAATCATATGCATCATATCATCAAATGACTTCCAGAGCAGCAAAGCCAATGAGTTAGGACTTTGGGCTTTACCATTAGACACAATGTCACTGTGGGTCAGTGACTCATCTCTAATACAGTAGTAGCACCTACCTCCTGGGAAAGCTCTGAGGACTGAATGCTCGAGCACTTGGGAAGCCCTTAGCACACTGCCCCATGCCCAGATATTGCTGTAAGGTCTTCAGATTCTGACATTTTTATTATTTTGGACTCTTTCTTTCAAAAGTTAAAATTTAAAATGTGCAAGAGGAGAGGATGATAGCTTCACCATGAACAGTTTCTAAAAAACGTTAATTAGAAATTAAACTATATTTTAAGCAGAAACATATATCTTAAAAGCAAGTAATCTAGTGTTGTTTTTCCTGTGTAAACAGTTTATTCTTAGTATAGCTGGCATAATTTGTGTTTGAACTTTTTCTGTAATAGTTTTCCTCTTTGACTTTTCCACCCCTTACCTTGTGTAGAATTTTCTTATTGGGCTGTTAGTGATTAAGACCTTTGAATGTCAGAGTACAGACACACTCACTGGTACACTTGTTTCAAAGTGTCACTTTCCCACTTTGCTCCTTTGTGCCTAAAGTATTCTAAATTTGCTTGCCTGGGAGCTACCACCAAATAGTGGTTAGGGCATGGGAGACTGTACTTGTTTAACTTTTGCCTAATGGCAAAACTTTTAGCTTGCTCTATCAACACCTAGCAAGCTAAAGATTTATTTCTTCTAAAACCATATGGAGTTAGATAGGTTTTTTAGATTCATCAAGTTCTCTCACTTACATTTTCATCTTCAGGTTCAGCTTTATCACTAATCATGAAAAACTATAACTTTGGGGGCTAAATTCAGTTACTAACACCATTTTAAGGAATTATATTGTTAGTGTTAAAGAAAATATCTTTGTTTCTGATTGAACATTAGTTGGAAGACCCAGAGAAAAAAATTGAGGGGAATTAATGTCTTTTCCAAGGATCCTGTAGCTGGCTGGAGTTATAGGTGACTTACCAGTGGTGTCAGAACAAAATCCTTTCAACATAAAAGGCCTCCTCCTGAGGCTCTACTCAACAAAGGCGATTTATGGATATAGAGTGGGCCAAAGGAGAGTATTTACTGCTTTATAGCTGGGTTCTAATAGTTTCTACAGAGAAAGAAGCTAAAGAAAATACAGTATCAATAGGTCATCGCTTTCAATTTGTGATCTTTCAATTTGACCCTCGACCATCTGCCAAGGGTGCTAATATTCACAAATGTTATGGAGGCCCCAAACTGTGCGAGAATGAAAGAAACTAGAAGCATGCCTGACCTCCTGTGTTCTGACCTCACACACAACACATTTTTCTTTACCCAGAGGAGTGTTTTAAGGCGCTCCCTGCCACAACTGAGGCCATGACATGGAGACTCTAAGCATAGCTTCATTTGAAAAGAAACTATAAAATAATCTGTTATCTCCATTTGTAGGTCAAAAATAGTTCGGCATAATTGTTCTTGTCATCAATACAATCAAATGCATACAAAAATCTAAAAGGAGAAGAGGCATTAATATTGGTATACAGAAAGATTCAGCATTAGTTATTTTTATCTAATGAGGAAGAATTTTGTCTTAGGTTGTGACACTCAGAAAAAGCTTCCCTCTTCCCATTGAAAAGCCAGCATTTTAAACCCTTCCCACCATTGAAAAACAATTCAGGCTCACACACAGATGCTGTTACACCCAAACACAAACACATGCACACACACACACCTACAATTCTTATGTCATCATATTCCATTTGTGCAATAAGAACTTGAGTTAGTCCTCAGAATCTATTAGAAATGTAAACCCCCTTAAAATACAATTTTCTATAGAAAATCTGAACTTTGAACTGTAGTGACATGTCCTGACAATCTTCTGCAATATTTATTAAAAGCCTTGCCCAAGGAAACAATCACTGTAACACACTCCACACAGGGCACAAATGACAAAGGATGTAGAAAAGAACAAGCAATGCCAGACCGATGTGAAAAGAGAATCCAGACCAAATTGCAAATATTTTTTCCTTTGATGATTCCTGGCTAAGGGTCTCACCAATTCCTTTTTAAGAAGTCATTCGGGATTCGGACATGATTTATATTGCATGTGTTTTAGAATTCATCACATGGATGTTATTTTAATAATGTAAGGAATCACTGATTTACAGTTGAAGGTAGATGTCCAGGCCAGGTAGACTTCAAGTGATCATTTCCATCAAGATTCTAGTGGTTGAAAAAGATATGTTGCTGTTTAGGTGTCCCATATGTTAGGTTACCTACATGTCACAGTAAAGAAGATGTCACTAACCCACCTTCACAGCCACAAAAACAATTGAGATTAATTGTACAATTTAATAAAAAAATGGCAGCAACCTTCAATGTTATGTTTTATTTCCTGAAGATTATAGGAAGCCAAATGAGGCATTGGAAGAGAAGTGGCATGCTAGACGTCTCTACAGGCAGATATGGCTTTTACAACCGTTGATGTGCATCCGAGTGTGGCAATAGCGGAGAGTGGCCACGGTCACCAGCAACAAATCCAAGTGTGCTCCTCCACCCCAGGCAGAGCAGACAGGAGGGGGCATCGCAGCTCTGTAGAATCCCCTGCGGAAAGTTTATTGTTTGTTTAAATTTAGCTGTACTGAGCTACCATCAACTGCAAATCTGAGAAGGTCTGTGGTATAATTCTTCAGCCATCACAAAAATATGAAACTCTATATGTTACTGAATGACTAGTGAAAGCAGAAGTGATTCAAGAGCTGAAGTCAAGATGCCTTTTCTTACAAGATCTAAGTTCACAGCCCAAACTTAAATTTGATTTGGAAGAATGCAAACCCCACCCTTTGTTATCGGGGATCAGTGTGAACTCCTCCTTTGAAAGGTAAAGATGAAGTCTCTGCTTCGGCCTCGGGCGATTTGAAACCATAATGATTTCATTTTATTCTTCTTGGATATTATTCACTGGGGTGAGAGTCTTAGGCAAGGAGAACAAGAGTAAAATATCCTGAGACAGGCAGTCTCAATGATGTGGTTCCAACAATGAACATGCCAGAGATCTCGTGGCAAGTCCTATTATTGTGATTCTTCCCGCCCAATAAGAAGTTTAGAAAGGCAATATAAGCACGGAAACTATTGGCTCTGAATCCCAGCTGAAAGTTCCTCAATCTCTTCTGACCCTCTGTTTAGCAGTTTAATCAAATGTATCGGAACAGACAGCTGTGGTGCCTTTTTCATTCTGAAACTAATGAGCACAAGAGTCTGTGAGTTTCTCCAGCAGACTAGACACCTTCTCCACTGACAGACATCTCCTTCCAGCTGCTTTGAACAATTTGAGATTGAGTGGACCTGCAGCCTTTGAGTGATAATAGCCCCTCTTAACATTTTGAGAGGTGCATAACTTGAAATGCCTCTTGTGTTTCATTTCAGTGTTTCGCACTGCTCTTCATTTAACCATCTGGGAAATGTAAACAGGACACTGCTTCGCACTCCTAAGAGGCGGTAATGTCCACTTGTTTGTGTGACACTCTCCGAATAGCCTAATTAATTATCTGCGGCGTCAGAGTACATGAAGCCACCTCGGCCGGTTAAGTATGCATGGCCTGTATTGACATATAATTTGAAAATATGTCTTTTGGAAGTGGGGTTAAAAGGGCTGTCTTACTTTTTAATGTTTGAATATTTACTATTTATGTTTTATTTGACTGCTAAAATTTCAAAATTTACCTAAACAAATGTAAACCTAAAATATGGTACACGAAGAATCATTCAAACTAGAATCATGTCCTAATTAAACAAATTTCTGAAAGCTGAGATTTTTCAAAGGCAATATCAGGATCCACGTTCATCATTCAGATTTCTGTAACCATCAGTGGGTCTTACATGGCTACCTGCCAAGGAGAACTCTCTGTGCGTTATACATTCCCCAGACAAGGTTTCCTAAGGGCCACTTATCATCTGAGACTATTTAATTTGGGGTTTCAGTTCATGAAGAGTCATTATAATTCCCAGTGTGC
>PVKH010017197.1:0-15493 GCA_004027955.1 Chaetophractus vellerosus | reverse complement strand
CAGCTGTTGGGTCCAGCAAGCCTGGGGCTAATTGAGTTTACTGCATGGATGGCTGATTGCATCTGCATCAATCAGCAAGATTGGATCAAGAATGGATGACGCTGTTATCCATTCAGTTGACTGCTTATAAAAGGGAACTGATTTCAACATTCAGAGAGAATTTCCCAGCTCGTCGTTTGACAGCGAACTTCTCCCAGGAGCTCATCGAGGACCCTTCATCAGTCTTTCATCGGAGCAAACTCATCGAGGACCCTTCATCAGTCTTTCATCGGAGCCCCTGGTTTGCAGCCTGCCGGCGGAACCTGGACTTGTGTATCCCCACGGTCACGTGAGAGACTCTTATAAAATCTTATATTTTTAACAGAGATCTCGTGTTGATTCTGTTTCTCGAGAGAACCCTGACTAGAACAGCTGGTAACTGTAAGTTTCTACCCCAAATAAATACCCTTTATAAAGTCCAACCAATTTCTGGTATTTGCCTCAGCACCCCTTTGGCTGACTAATACAGTACCTTAACTATGCCATACCACTTCCTTCTTTCCTCTATGGTTTCAGATGAGAAATCAGCATTTAATCTTATTGAACTTCCCTTGTAAGTAATGCTTCTCTTTTCTGTTGCTGCTTTCAGTATTTTCTCTTTGTTCTGAACATTCGACAGTATGACTAGTATATGTCTTGGAGTAGGCCTGTTGTGATTTATACTTTTTGGGGTGCGCTGTGTTTCCTGGAAATGTACATCCATCTCCCTCAATAGGGTTGGGAATTTTTCAGCCATTATTCCCTCTAACACTCCTTCTATCCCCTTTCCCTTCTCTTCTCCCTCTGGGATGACTATAATGCGTATGTTTGTATGTTTTGTGTTGTCATTCAAATCCGTAAGTCCCTGCTCAATTTTTTTCTATCTTTTTATCTATCTGTTCTACTATCTGTTTGGTTTCAGATGCATTGTCTTCCACATTGATAATTCTTTCCTCTACCTCTGCAAATCTGCTGTTATGTGCTTCCACTGTCCTTTTGATTTCTTGAATTGTGCCTATGTTCCTTTCAAAGAAAAAAAATTAGGACCAGAGAAAAGGAAAGAGATAGGAAGACAAAAAGAATAATAGTAATGGTAATAGTAAAAGGTAAGAGAGCAATCATACAAGACCTAGGAAATTGAAAAATTAACATGAGTAAGAAGCACAGGGGAGTACGATTAGGAAAGTGGAATAGAAACAGTGAAACAAGAAATAGAATAAAGAATAAAATATATAGAATCAATTAAAATGCTGGAAAGGGAAGAAGAGGGGAAAAGAAATGAGAAAAGAAAGAAAGAAAACAGTCAAAAAGAGAAAGTATACAGAGAAAAAAGAAGAGAGGGAGAAATACAAATAAGAAAAATTGGAGACCAAATAAAAGAGGTGGAATGAAAGAACAATGGAAAACAAAATATATAAAGATGAAGGAATGAAAAGAAATAGTGTAGGTAGACTAGATCAGTAACCAAAAGAAAGAGAGAAAAAAATAAAAGAAAAATAAACATGCAGAGAAGGAAAGACAGCAGCAACTTGTTTTTTTCTTAAGAAAGGAGACAGAAGGAAAAAAATAATAAACAAGGAAAAACAGCCTTCTCTCTTAGACCTCTAAGGGTCTTCTCAGGCTGCTGGTGTTCCTCCATCACTCATCCTGCAGCCTGCCCTCTGCAGGTTTTGAACTGGGTTTTAGTGTGTAAAGTAAGGGAAATAAAAGAAAACGAAGGTTTCTTTAAATTTTTCATAAGAAATCCAAGAAAAGCTAATACAAAGAGAATGACTATATGCTCCCTGTCAAAGTTTCAGCTGGATGCCTGATAACCTGGTGAATCACTTCTCAAGGAATAACCAGGAATCGAACCTGGGACTTCATATATGCCTCCTTGGGTTGATTAGCCTTTCAGAAGGCTTTCCACCCCCTTTCTCTCAGGCAGGTTAGATCCCCTGCAGTCAGCTGGAGTATAGCTGATCGCCTATCTCTGCCTCCTCACTGATATAATTCCCCTCTTTACCTAGGTGGCTGGGCATGACTGCCAGCCTTAGGCAATTCCCCTCCCTTCTCCCTGCCGAGTCAGGGTCCCTTCCCATATTCAAAGGGGAATCCAACTGGTTAAACTCGCTGCAAAAAAATCACTCTTCACTCTCCCAGACCCCTCTACCTAGCAGGTAATCAGCAGTCACACTCCTGTTTGGAGAAGAGGGCTAGGGTCTCCACCTAATCTGTCCACCCTGAGGGCTGGGTGTGTGTGCCCCTTCCAGCCACTGAGATAAGCAACCCCTGATTATTCCTGGCTTACCTTTCTGTCCAGTACCCTCCTAGATGACTCAGAGCACATTCCTGTGGAGGAGACATCTGCTCTACCCTCTGTTAGATACAATTTGTCAGGAGTTTTAACCTTGCTTATTATCTCAGGGGTGGGGGAGGGGAGCCCTTCCCAGCAGGTGGGAGGTTTAATAACTCATGATTACTTGTTTTGGCTTTGTGTCTCTGACCCTTGTTCTTCTGTGAGTTGGTAAACAGTGTCCTGGTTTGCTGTGCCCCAAAGCAGGTCCCCATGGCAGCATCTGACTTTTTCTTTGTTGTTTTAGTGAGAGCTGAAACTTATATGCCTAACCTATTGTACATGTTCCCACAATCCTTAACTAACTGTTTTAAGCTCTTTGTAAGTAGTCCTTTAAAGAAGCAATTTTGGAATCAGATACTATTTTGGCTGATTTGACATATCAATTAAAGAATGCATTCCACTGTTTTGGGGGATCTTCAATAGGATTTGGAATTTTCTTGATTATGGTTTGTAGTTCAGTATTAGTCCATGGAGTGTAAGTGCTAGAGGCAGTTTCTGAGCCTCTATTATTAGGTTTGATTTTGAAAGGGATTAAGAGGGGTGGGTCTGAAGGAGCTTCAGGGCCTTCATTATGTAATAAGAACTCATGACTTTTTTACTTAAAAACAAATAAAATATATCCTTGCTTTTCCTACTGAAAAGGCCTAGAACAGAATGCTAATTGAGCACCCCTAGCACACAGAATATAGCCTCTAAATACCATTTTCCACCAGCAGGACCAAAAAACATATTTTCATGTCTGGGGCAGGAAGGGTGTAAGATGAACATGGGACATCTTGTGTTAGAAATCAAAGAAGCTACCAGAGACTAATGAGAATGGGGTTCCATTTTGGAATGGCAGTGTGAGAAGCTCCATGCTTTCCCAGGAAAACAACAATAACTAGTGAATATTGTAAAAAACAAACAAACAAACAAACATAAAACAACAAAAACAAAATTATCATTTAAAATCTCTGGAAATTGTCCAAAGAGCATATAGCAAATGAAGAAACACTTACCCAAGAAAATTTACTAAAACTCAGTAAGAGCAGCAGGAACCTGTGGCATTTGAACCACCACCAATTCATTCCTTCCCTCTTTCAGTTCAGCATGTTGGAAGCTCTGCTCAGGTAAGGTGTAGCTGAGAACACAGAACTTCCCCTTGCCCAAGCTTCCAGTTGAGGGTTATGGCATCTCCCTCTATAGGAGCACGCTGCCAACATTTATTATCATATTATTCTTATTCCTTATTCTACATGTTGCAGAAGTTAAATTCCAGGCAAATGTAGCCAAAAATTTGGGCTCCCTTCCTCCACTCAGTCCTTAGCTGTACAGTGGAAGCTCTGCACAATCATGGCTGGCTGAGATTAGTACGGCCCAATTGCTCTTTTTTTTTTTAAGATTTATTATTTATTTATTTATATATGCCCCCCTTGATGCTTGTTCTTGCTGTGTTCATTTGCTTTGCATTCTTCTGTGTCTGCTTGTTTCCCCCTGCTGCGGCATACTGCCGAGTCAGATCACCATGTGGCAGCTTGCCTGCTCGCGGCGGCTTGCCAGCTCGCGGCAGCTTGCCAGCTCGTGGCGGCCTGCCTTCTTGAGGCAGCCTGCTTTCTCGAGGAGGCCCTGGGAACCAAACCCAGGGCCTCCCACGTGGTAACCCGGAGCCCTACCTTTTGAGCCACCACTGGTTCCCCCAATTGCTCTTAATCTAATTCACTTGTAGGGAGAGGCAAGCCGAGAAGACCAGAAGCCCTTCCCCCTTCCTTCTGCCCAGTGCTGTTTGAAAGTAGGGATGCCACTCCAGGAGGAGTGGAACACTGTCCTTACACCCAGCTGTGATGCAGGGGTACAGATGTTCTGCTCAAAAGGAGAGGTGGACCTTACGAGCAGAGAACACCAAAGCTCTCTCCAAGGGAGCTGACTTTATTTGGTAGAGGGCATAGAGAAGTTCAAGCATGAGGGTACTGTCAAAAATCAATGGAGGTAAAGGCAGTGGCCACCAGAAGTTCTGAGGGATGGGAGAGGAAAGAATAGGTGTAATATGGGGACATATTTGGGGCATTGAACTTGTCCTGTATGACATTGCAGTGACGGGTACAGGTCATTGTATATTTTGTCATAACTTACAAAATTGTCTAGGACAGAGTGTAAGCTATAATGCAAACTGTAGTCCATGGTTAGTAGCAGTGTTTCAAATGGGTTCATCACTTGTAACAAATGTACCACACTAATGAAGGATGTTGTTAATGTGGGAAAGTGTTAGGAGGAGGGAGTGGGGCATATGGGAATCCCTTATATTTTTAAAGTAACATTTACATAATCTAAAGCATCTTTTAAAATAATTATTAAAAAAAAAAGTGGAGGATTTGGTGGTAAGCAATAAGAGGAGGCTGGTAGCTCCATAAGAGTAACAAGGTAACCAGGGAAACCATAGACTAGCTAAAAGTTTACCAGAGAATACTAGGGAAAGAGACAGACAAGAAGAACTCTCTTGGAGTCAGGACAAATCTCAAAGACTGGCCTCAAAACCTACTCCTGGTAAGTGGACCACTGTGGAGCAGGTTATGCCTCAAAGTGTTGTTGAAAACAATAGAGCAATCACTTAAAAATTTGTGGAGCCTAACTGGTCTGTGCGATGACAACAGATGTAGAGATCTTAATGAAGTGATCAGAAAAAGATACAGTCAAAAGGGCTCTGCTAAAACCATTGTCATCCCAGGGCAACTGTGTGCATGGCCAAGGCCACACCCCCTAAAGAGTGACATCAGAAGCTGCACACTGTGAGGAAACACACTTCACTAAAATAATCCAGCCATGTCACTAAACAATAAAGAAACAAACACCAACAACAAGCTCTGGAAAGGGGCCGGGAATCAGTATCCAGAATTGCTACAGGATTACTTCAAATGTCTAATTTTAATCCCCAAATTAGGATACATATGAAGAAAGAGGAAAATGTGACTCACACATAGCAAAATAAGCAGGCAACAGAAACTGCCTATGAATGGGTCCAGAAGTTAGATTTAAAAGACAAAAACATTAAAGTATCCATTATAAATATGTTTAAAGAAAAGTAGGAGTAAGGATGGTGTGATGACAATGTCTCATAAAATAGAGAATATCAATAAAAATAAATTATAAAAAGAGCCAAATGGAAATTCTGAAGTTAAAAAGTATAATAACTGAAATGAAACATTCAATATAAAATTTAAATTCAAATTCATAATAGATTTGAGCAAGCAGCAGAAAGAACCAGTGTTTTAGTTTGCCACATGGCTGCCAATGCAAAGTACCAGAAATGGGTTGGCTTTTATAATGGAAAATATATTAAGGGTAAACTCTTACAGTTCTGAGGCCATGAAATGTCCAAATCAAAGCACCATCAGAGATTCTTTCTTACCAAAATCAGCTGTTAGTGATCCATTCTGCCACATGTTGAAAATGGCGGCTGATCTCTGCTGAGGTCCCTGCCCTCCTTTCCAGACTCTATCATCTCCTGGAGCTCAGCTGTGGGCTATCAGGTATATGGCTCATCTCTTCAGCCTTGAGCTGCTCCTTGGGCCCAGCCTCTTGGGGGATTCGTGCTTAAGCTTTGGCTGCTAGCAATCCTTGAGTCTTCTCTCATACAGAAGGATAAAAAATGGCAGTTTCCTTTCTCTGTGTGTGTCTCCCTCTGAGTGTCTGTTTATATAAGACCCAGCAAGAGGGCAGAGAGTCAATCTGAATTATGCCTCACTGCCAATCAAAAGCAATCTAATCAAGTGTTCTAAAGTGAATATAATGCAATCAAATGGTGCCACACCCACAGGAATAGATTAGTTTAAGAACATAGTCTTTTGGGATTCAAAAACAACTTCAAACTGTTACACCAGTAAACTTGAAAATAGATCAATAGAGAATATGCAATCTGAAGAGCAGGTAGGAAAAAAGTGAAGAAAAATCAAGAGAAATTAAGATGACTTTAAGTGCACAAATGTACATGTAATCAGAGGACAAGAAGGAGAGGAGAGAGAGAAAGGAGAAGAAGACATTTAGCAAAATAATTACTGAAAACTTTCCAAATTAGATGAAAACATTAATTTACACATCCAAGAAGCTCAATGAACTCCAAGTGGGATAAACCCAAAGAAATCCAGATGCAGGTCCATCATAGTGAAAATACTGAAAACTAAAGATAAATACTTGAAAGCAGCAAGAGAAAAATGACCCTTTGTGTACACAAGAATGTCAATAAGTGTAAAATCTGACTTCTCACAAGAAACAAATGGAGGCCAGAAGGCAGTAGCCTGACATTCAAAAATGCTGAAATAAAATTTTCTTATATCCAGCAAAACTCTCAAAAATGAGGGCAAAATAAAGACATTCCTAGGTAAACATAAACAGAGAGAATTCGTTGCTAGTAGATGCATCTTAAAAAGAAATCCTGAAAATGAAAGTGATAGCCTGAACTATATCTCAAAAGTTAGACAGCTGAAGACTAAATTCCAAAGCAGTTTCTCTGATTTCAACCTTTATGAAAATGAAATAGAGTAGAAGTTATGAAAATGAACTTAATGGAAGTTATTGAATTGTAGTATAACACTCTGCTGAAAACTAAATATGATGTTGTAATGTTAAAATTCTATAATACCTTGGAAATGGTTACTCTAAATATAAAAATCACTGTGCACAGTTCTATCAATGTTTGCATGCACCTATGTTTATAAGCAGCTGTTTTCTGTTATTAAACTAAGTAAAACTTCAAAATTGCCCCCAGTTAAAAGACTCAAAGATGAAGCAACCTAACATTGATTAACATCTTGGGGCATAAGAAAAAATATGTCAGTATCTGATTTCAAGTCTGAGGAGTAATAAATTATGAAATTTTAAATAATCATTTCTATTTTTAAATTATATTTTTCTATTCAAACTTAAAGTACAAGCTTTGACATCTTACACTATATAAAAATAAAAATAAAGTTTGCTTATACCTCTGGCAAAAAAAAAAAGAATCCTGAAAAAGGTTTTGCAGGTTGAAAACAAGTGACTTCAGACAGTAATTGGAATGCACACCAAAAAACAAAGAGTACTGGTATAGGGAATTACGTAATTATAAAGAGAGGATAAATGTATATTTCTTCTCTTAACTTATTTAAAACACCGTTGAATAAAACACTATGTTTGTAATGTATTTTTGGACCTGTAACATATAGAAATATAATACATTTGACAATAACAGCACAAAGGAAGTGGGCCATGGCCAAGCTGTATTGGAGTAAGGAAATGACACTAGATGGTAACTTGAATCCATGGGAACAAAAGAAGAGAACCAAAATTAGTAAATAAGAAGATTATTATAATAAACTCTATAGAGATATACTTGCTCTCCTTTCCTCTCTTAGGTTCTTTAAAAGACACAAAATTATCTGATTAATAATAATAACAATGTATTGTTGGGTTTGTAACACATAGATGCAATTAGTATGACAATAATAGCACAAAAAGAGAGAAGGAGGAACAGAGCTATATAAGAGTTTTACTTCTATATCTCACTGGAATTAAGTTAAGCTGATTCTAATAAGGTGTACCTGGTAACTCCCTAGAGCAATCACTAAGAATATAATTGAAAAAAACAGTGAAAAATTATTAAAGAATTTAAATATTACCCTAGAAAATATTCATTTCATGCAGAAGAAAGCAGTAAAAAGGAATAGGCGGGGGGGAAAGCATGGCACATATAGAAAACAAAGTTAAATGGCAGACATATATCCAACTATATAAATAATATTAAGTATGAAAGGGCTAAATAATCCAATCAAAAACAAAGGTTATCAGACTGGATAAACAAAAATATCCAACTATATGCTTTTTATAGGGGATATCTTTTCCTTTAAAAGCTGGAAAATGAAGGGATGGAAAAGATATATATCATGCAAACAACAACCATAAGAAAGCTGGAGTAGTTATACTAATACCAGACAATTAGACTTTAACACAAAAAAATGCTACTGTAAATAAAGAGGGACATTGTATAATGATAAAAAGACCAACCCAATAGGAAGATGTAATGTTTATAAACATATATGAACCTAAGAAGAGAACCCAAAAATATATGAAGCAAAAAACAGAAAGAATTGAAGGAGGAAACAGACAACTTAACAATAATAGTTGGGGACTCCAATCCCTATTTTCAATAATGGATAAAACGACAAGGCAGAAGATTAACAAGGAAATAAAAGAGGGCACATTACTATTGACCCTACAGAAATAAAAAGACTTGTAAGGGAATATTATGATCAACTATATGCTAACAAATTATATAACTTAGATGAGATAGTCAAATTCCTGGAGACAACGTACTAAAGCTGGCAGAAGAGAAAATAGAAAATATGTATATATCTATAACAAGTGAAAAGATTGAACTGGTAATATAGAAATACATCACAAAGAAAAACCCATGCCTAGGTGACTTTATTGGTGAGTTCTATCAAGCATATAAAGAAGAATTAATACCAATCCTTCACAAACTCTTCCAAAAAAAATAAAAACAGAAGAACCAACTCATTCTATGGGGCCAGTATTATCCTGATACCAAATCCAGGCAAAGACATCACAAGAAAAGCACAGACCAATATCTCTTATGAATAGAGTTGCAAAAATCCTCTATAAAGTACTATAAAATTTATGCTATATAAATCCAACAACATATAAAAAGGATTATACACCATGACCAAATGTGGCTTATCCTAGGCATTTAAGGTTAGTTTAATGCCTGAAAATCAATTAATGTCAATAGGATACAAACAAATTTCACATGATAATATCAATAGATGCAGAAAAAGCATTTGACAAAATCCAACATCAGTTAATGACAAAAATACTAAAAATCCTAGAATTAGAAGGGAACTTTCTCAGCTTGATAAAAGGCATCTATGAAAACCCACATACTTAACCCATCATACTTAAGGATGAAAGACTGAATACTTTCCCCCTAAGATCAGGAACAATACAAGGCTGTCTATTTCACCACCTCTATTTATCATGATAGTGGGGATTCTAGCCAGGGCAATTAGGCATAAATAAAAAGCATCCAGATTGGAGAGAAAAAAGTAAAACTATCTCTATCTACAGATGACATGATCTTGTATATAGAAAATCCTAAGGAGTCCCCCTCAAGTTATTAAAATTGATAAATGAGTTCAGCAGGGTTACTGGATGCAAAGCCAATACACAAAAACCAATTTTATTTCTATAAGGTAAAAATAAACAAAAATGAAATTAAGAAAATGATTTTATTTACAATAGTATCAAAAATAAAATACTTAGAAATAAATTTAATAAAACAGTGCAAAACTTATGCTTGAGAACTATACAATATTGTTGAAAGAAATAAAAGAAGATCCAAATAAATGGAAAGATATCCCATGTCCATGTGTCAGAAGATTTAATATTTTTAACATGGCAACAGTCCCCAAAATGCACAGATTCAATATAATCTTTATCAAAATCTCAGCTGTCTTTTTGCAGTAATGGACAAATTGATTATAATATCAAAATGCAAGAGACAAAAAATCCTGAAAGAGAAAAATAAAGTTGGAGGACTAATCTTTACTTCAAACTTTCTACAAAGCTATAGTAATCAAGACAGTGTGGTACTGGAATAAAGATAGGTATATAGGTCAATGGGAATAGAATTGATAGTGTTAGATTTTCGTTAACCCCTAGGGCCTTCCCCCTCAGGAATGTAAGACTCCTGATAACTCTGCTACCTTCCACCCTGCCCTGAGGCCGCTAGAAACTTCCTCCCTAGGCACTTTCTGGGTAAACCGGTGTGCCCCCCACTCGGGGCTTCTCTTATCAGATGTGACCTCATGGGCACTTCCCCATACCCCTGGTGATGCTTATAAATCCTGTAACTGCCTTGGGTCGGGGTCCATGGCATTGCCCACGATCGGGAGGCCTGGACCCTAACTAGAGTTAGTAATAAAGCTCCCTTTTGCTATTGCATTGTCGATGTGGACTCATCTGTGCATCTGGGGATCTGAAATCAGGCACAACAATAGTCCAGGACAAACCCTTATATTTATGGTCAATTGGTTTCAACAAGGGTGCCAAGCTTATTCAATGGGGGGAAAAGCCTTTTAAACAAATTGTACAGGGACAGCTGGATGTCCTCATGCAAAAGAATGAATTTGGACCTTGTGATGGTTAGACTAATGTGTCAACTCGGCCAGGTAATTGTGCCCAGTTCTTTGGTCAAGCAAGCACTGGACTAATTGTAATACAAGGACATTTATGGGCTTTAGTCATCAGTGAGTTTACTGCATAGAAGGCTGATTATATCAACTAGGGAGATTGCCATCAGCAAGGAGTGATGTTTTATTCAATCAGCTGAATGCCTTAAAATGGGAAATGATTTCAGCATTCAGAAAGAATTTCCAAGCTCAACTTTGGACAACCACTGTCTCCTGGAAACTCATCAAAGACCTTCATTGGACTTTCACTGGAGCCCCTGGTTTATAGCCTGCCTGTGGAACCTGGACTTGTTCATCCCGATGGTCATGTGAGAGAATTTTATACAATCTCATACTATTTACAGATATCTCTTGTTGATTCTGTTTCCCTAGAGAACCCTGACTAGTACAGCTTGGTACCAGGAGTGGTTCCTGAGGAACAGAACACTAAACTTGGGGTGTCTGAAGTGGTTCTGGGAGTTTTGCAATTGGATTTCTACTCTAATTGGACTAAAGTGTACTAATGACTCCCTTTTCAATAATGAAGAGGCCACTAACAGTCCATGGTGGGAGTTGGCAATGGAGATATGCAAAATATCATCACTAGATTCTCCTACTTTCTCACTCATAAGAGGCAAGGATCTGGACAAGAGTGTTTTCAACACCTTAACAGAGTTTTTGGGAGTCAAAAGGTATAATGATGTTGCCCAGCTCCTCCTAGATACTCTGGATATAGATACAAAAGAAAGAGATGAGCTAAAGGCTTTTAAATTTACAACTTAAAAGCCACATAAATGATGTGAAAATTTCTTTGTGCTCTGAAAAAAATCTTGTCTCCTGCAGCCACAGTCTTGAGATATCTGAGAACCAAACTCAGACTCTCATTATAAGTGTAGCAGAGTTATAAAAGAAACTAAAATCTCAACCCTGCAGGGTATCTGCAGTTAAAGTGAAGGCATTGATTGGCAAGAAGTGGAACCATGAGGATATGGGATGATGGTAATATTGATGGGGATGTTGGAACCCTAAATTCTGCTGAAACTTTACCAGATAAACCTGTGATGGCCTGCTCTGTGGAGACCACACTTTATCAACCTTGTATCACCCAGCCTCCAGGGAGTCCTGACTCCCTTCCAGCCCTGAGGTGAGTAACAGCCAAACCAAAGCTTGCACTGCCCAGCCTCTGGCCTGCCCCAGGGAGTCTGGATCTCCTCCCAGTCCTGAGGTAGGTACCAGCCCAACCTCCACCCTGTCCTGAGGAATCTGCCTTCCAACCCCCACCTGAAGAGATTAATCCCTTCTCACCAGAAGAAAATGCAAAGGAATGCCCTGAGATCAGATACTTCTAATCCTTCTCCTTAAACATCCCCTCAGCCCCTCTTCTCTTCCAGACCTTATTACTAGACTAAAATCATAACAAGCTCCCAAAGGTGAAATACAAAGTGTGACCCATGAGGAACTACGCTATACTGTGAAAGAACTGCATGGGTTTTCCAACTTATATAGACAGAAATCAGGGGAATATGTGTGGGAATGGATACTAAGGGTATGGGATAATGGTGGAAGGAATATAAAATTGGATCAGGCTGAATTTATTGATACAAGCCCACTAAGCAGAAATTCTGGATTCAATGCTGTAGCTCCAGGGGTTAAAAGGGCTCTAACAGTTTGTTTGGGTGACTGACTGAAACATGGACCAAAAGATGGCCTAGCATGTCTGAGGTTGAGATGTGTGATTTGCCTGGTGTACAGTAAAAGAGGGAATTCAAAGAATAAGTAAGATTGGAATGTTAGAATGGATTTACCATTTGAGACCTGCCCACCCACCCCAGGAATGTCCAGAGGACACACCTTTAACCAGGTCTGTGAGGAATAAATTTGTAAGACTAGCTCCATCTTCCCTGAAGAGCTCTGGGGTTCCTCTTCTCTGTAGTCCAGATATTACTGTAGGGAGGGCTGTAATGGAAATATAATCCTCAAACATTATGAGGATGATTGGATCTCGGGCTGGTAAAAGTCAATTATCGGCAGCTAATTGCCAAAGAGAAGGTGAGTGTGACTACTGCAGTGAAAGCCAGTTTCAAAGCAACACTCAAAATAGTCTGAGTTGCATAGAATTATGGTGTTGGCTAATAGATCATGGGGTACCTACAAGTGAAATACATGGGCAGCTTACTAAATTTCTTCTGGATCTGTATAATCAGAAGAGTTCTAGGTCAAGTGAACAAAACCCTAACTCAAATTACAGATGCAGAGAATCACAGCCCCTTTATCAATTCCAGACTTGAGACAGTTTACAGAACCAGAGCCCCTTGAATGAGGAGAAGGCCAGGTCCCCTTGGGAAAGGATCCTGTTAAACTGCCAAAAATTTATGCTGTTAATATTCTTCCCACCTTTCCCCTAGGAGACTTATGGCCTTTTACCAGAGTAACTGTGCACTGGGGAAAAGGAAATGATAAGACATTTCAGGGATTATTAGACACTGGCTCAGAATTGACATTAATTCCAGGAGACCCAAAATGTCACTGTGGTCCACCAGTCAGAGTAGGGTTATGGAGGTTAGGTGATTGATGGAGTTTTAGCTCAAATCTGTTTCACAGTGGGTCTAGTAGGTCCCAGTTCCAGAATGCATAATTGGAATAGATATACTCAGTAACTGGCAGAATCCCCACATTGGATCCCTGTTGTGGAGTGAGGGCTATTGTGGTTGGAAAGGCCAAGTGGAAACCACTAGAACTGCTCCTACCTAGCAAAATAGTAAATCAAAGGCAATACCAGATTCCTGGAGGGATTGTAGAGATTAGTGTCACCATCAAGGATTTGAAGGATGCAGGGGTGGTGATTCCTACTATATCCCCATTCAATTCTCCTATTTGGCCTGTGTAGAAAACAGATGGATCTTGGAAGATGATAGTAGATTATTGTAAACTTAACCAGGTGGTGACTGCAATTGCAGCTGCTGTCCCAGATGTGGTATTGCTTGAACAAATCAAGACATCCTCTGGTACCTGGTATGCAGCTGTTAATCTGGCAAATGCTTTTTTCTCAATTGCCGTTAGTAAGAACCACCAGAAACAGTTTGCTTTCAGCTGGCAAGGCCAGCAAAACACCTTCACTGTCCTGCCTCAGGAGTATATCAACTCTTCAGCCCTATGATATAATATTGTCCACAGGGACCTTGATTGCCTCTCTGTCCCACGAGACATCACACTGGTCCATTATATTGATGATATCATGTTGATAGGACTTAGTGAGCAAGAAGTAGCAAAGACTCTAGACTTACTGGTAAGGCATTTGTGTGAGAGAGGATGGGAGATAAATCCAACAAAAATACAGGGGCCTTCCACAGTAAAATTTCTAGGTGTCTGGCGGTGTGAGGTATGTCTAGATATTTCTTCTTCTTTTTTTTAAAATTTAGACATCCCTTCTAAAGTGAAGGATAAGCTGTTGTATCTGGTCCTCCTACGACCAAAAAGGAGGCACAATGCTTAGTTGGTCTGTTCAGATTTTGGAGACAACACATGCCTCAGTTGGGTGTGCTACTCTGGCCCATTTACCAAGTAACCAGAAAAGCTGCTAGCTTTGATTGGGGAACAGAAGAAGAGGAGGCTCTGCGATAGGTCCAGCCTGCTGTGCAAGCTGCACTACCACTTGGTCCATATGGTCCAGCAGATCCAATGGTGCTGGAAGTTTCCGTGGCAAATAGAGATGATGTCTGGAGTCTTTGGCAGGCCCTTATAGGAGAATCACAGTGCAGACCCTTAGGATTTTGGAGCAAAGCCCTGCCATCCTCTTCAGAAAACTTCTCCTTTTTTGAGAAAAAGCTTTTGGCCTGCTACTGGGCCTGAGTAGAGACTGAACACTTAACCATGGGCCATCAAGTTACCATGAGACCTGAGTTGCCTATCATGAGCTGGGTATTGTCTGACCCATCAAACCATAAAGTTGGGCATGCACAGCAGCACTCCATCCTAAAATGGAAGTGGTATATACGAGATAGGGTTGAGTGGGTCCTGAAGGCACAAGTAAGTCACATCAGGAAGCAGCCCAAATGCCCATGGTCACCACCCCTGCCATGTTACTTTCTCTTTCCCAGCCCACAGTTTTGGCTTCTTGGGAAGTTCCTTTCTATTAGTTGACCAAGGATGAGAAAACTCAGGCCTGGTTTGCAGATTGCTCTGCACAATATGCAGGTACCACCCAAAAGTGGACAGCTGTAGCACTGCAGCCCTTTACTGGGACATCCCTGAAGGACAGTGGTGAGGGCATCCTCCCATTGGGCAGAACTTCGAGCAGTGAACCTGGTTGTTTATTTTGCTTGGAAGAAGAAATGGCCAGATGTGCGTTTGTTCACTGATTCATGGGCTGTTGCCAATGGTTTGCCTGGATGGTCAGGGACTTGGAAGGAACATGATTGGAAAATTTGTGACAAAGATATCTGGGGAAGAGGTATGTGGATAGACCTTTATGTGTGGGCAAAAACCATGAAAATATTTGTGTCTTACGTGAATGCTCCTTAGAGGGTGACTTCAACAGAGGAAGATTTTAATAATCAAGTGGATAAGATGACCCGCTCTGTGGCTAATGCTCAGCCTCTTTCCCCAGCCACTCCTGTCATTGCCTAATGGGCTCATGAACAGAGTGGCCATGGAGGTAGGTGTAGTGGTTTGAGTTTGAATTAATTTGAATTCCAAAAATATAAGTTAGATTATGTTTGTAAGCTCATCTGTTCATCTGGGCATGATTAAGTTATGAGTAGTGCGTTAATTGCCACGTCAGTGAGACGTTGAGCCCCACCCCTCGGTGGGGGTGGACCCAAGTAGAAGCAGAGAGGAGATTTTGGAGAAGGAGATTTAAAAAAAAGCAGTTCTGATGTTGGAGTGAGCCGATCGCCGGATAAGCCGCAGCTGGCCTTGTGGAGAGACGCAACGCAGAGAGTCT
>PVKH010017196.1:0-15485 GCA_004027955.1 Chaetophractus vellerosus | reverse complement strand
AAGGGAAGTTCTCCATTTTACACTTAGCATACATTGAGTGCACAAGGAGCGGACTTGAGCTCTTTCCTAGTGTGCCCTGTGGGTCCTAATCACCCAGGAATCAAGATGACACCAAATTGAGACTGCAGCATGCCCAAGAGCCACGGGGTGGATAACTCTGTCAGTCACTGAGGCCAGAAGGTTCCGTGCTTCCCAGTCGCGGAATATCCATTGCAGCAGCAAAAGCTCTTACCCCATCCATTCTCTTCACCCCACCCACTCGGTCTGTGAGACTTTGACCCATGTGAAGACAGGGGAGAAGCAGAAAGAGGCAAACGGGAACTCAGGCCATTGCACCAAGCCTCTTGGGGAGTGGAGGTATGGTAATTCCCAGATGGTCCCAGACAAATGAGGCAGTGTCCTTGATAAAGATTCCAGCTGGTAGGGATGTGAGCTCCTAGGGCAGAAAGCAAAGACAGAACTATCCGCGGTTACCCAAATCTGCATACTTTGCCACTACAACTGGGCGAGAAAGGATTTAGGTGATGGAAATGTTCCCCGACCTTCTTGAGGAGGGGCTGCCACAGCAAAGGTACAGATTCGCCCCTTCAAGAGGCTAGTTTATTTCACCTTTCTACTGGGAAATTGTTTCCTTTTAAAACTACACTTAATAGATTTAAACAAAAGCCTTAGGTAAACAATACTAGCAGGATGCAGAAATGACAAAAATTGTGGAAGGAGTAACTACTACTAAAGAAAATCTAAGATTTAAAAGACACCCCTCAATTTGCATCCAAACAGGAATACACCCACTAATACTTAAGAGTCTTTTGGCTAATATGAAGACAATGTTTTAAAAAAGTATTTTCTTAGTAAAAGAATTATATTTTTCTTTCATCAAAAATGCGTTTATACAGCAGAGCAGGTGAAGCTCAAGGGTTCAGTGCCTGCTTGGCATGCATGAGGTCCTGGATTCAATCTACCATACCTCCTTAAAAAAAAAAAAATTTACACCTGAGTCAGAATCTAGACTATAAGTTACCAGGGGAGAGGTGGGGATAGGGAGTGGGATGTTAAGGTTTAAAATGTACAGGGTTCCTATTTGGAATGATGGCAATGTTTTGGTAACGGATGGTGGTTATGGTAGCACAACATTGTGAACACAATTAACAGCACTGAAATACATATCTAAATGATTAAAAGGGACAGCTTGTATATATAGTAACAGAATTTTAAAAAAATCTTTTTAATCCAGGAAACTACACTACACAGTGAACCATAAGCTAAACCATGGGCTTTAACTAAGGGTACAATTATTAAAATGTGCTATCATTAAATGTTCCAGACCAATACAAGGTGTTGCTGGTGGGGTGGTAAATGAGAATCAGTTACATGTACACAGATGTAGAAACCAATTTGGAGGCTGTATTCCAGGGCCTGATATTAAAATCAATTAACAAGTCTGTACCTGTATTGTAGACACAGGGCAGGTGTAAAAAAAACTGATAAAAAGGCAAAATGGATATATAATTTACATACAGGTAAGAGTAAATGGACGTGAGAGAAGAAGAGAATGTTTATATATATATTTCGAAGAAAGAGAGTAAGGAGTACTACTATGGAAATCTATGAAAATGTTTCCTTATCTAAAACACAGGGTCCCATCCATCAGCCATATGGGATTGAATTCTCTCAATTGGAGTTGGAATTGCGATTCCAGAATCCTCAGGATTGGGGAATAAAATATGGACTAGAGTAGACTTACCAGTGTTCTACTGTAGACTTATTGTGATTCTAGCAATGGAAGAAATCATATAACTGATGTGGAGACAGTGGCCACTGGAGGTGCTGAAGTCAGGGAGAGGGAAAAAGAGGTGTAATATGGCGGCATTTTCAGGATTTGGAATTGTCCTAATGACACTGCAATGACAGATACAGGCCATTATATATCCTGCCATTGCCTATAGAATTAAGTGGGAGAGTGTAAACTACAGTCCATGCCTAGTGGCAATGCTCCAAAATGTGTTCATCAATTGCAATTAATGGGGGAAAAGTGGGAGGTCTGGGGAATGGAGCATATGGGAATCCCTTATATTTTATGTAACATTTTATGTAAATCTAAGTATCTTTTAAAAGTAAAAAATATATTAAAAAAAAAAAAACACAGGGATACATCTCCCATTAACAGTCAAGGACAGAGATCTTGAATGTAGTGTACTTGACATACAGGAGATGCTCTGCAAATCATTTTCCCATTTTAACTTCCCCACTAATTCACTCAAAATATACTTCAAAGAGAATTGTAGTTTATTTGTTGTATTTTTGCAACCTGGCACAGCTTGACCAGTAACAAATGCTCCATAATAAAGACAATCTACCTTCTGCAGAAGCACAAGCCTGTTCTTATAAATTATAGTGATTACTATTTTCCTTATCACTTTTATATACATACATCCCTTGGATATAAACAGACTACTCAGACTCTTTTGTAATTTAACTATGGTTCTTTTCAAATCCCCAGCTCAACAAGCTATAGTCAAATATAGCTCATTTTTCAAGGCTTTTCATTTTTCTATGTTTTAAGCAACTTCTTGCTAAGCTATCAGCTAATGGTAAGACATACGATGCCAAGGAACGCAAAGCAAACCTAATACAGAATAAACATTTATTATCAAAGTAACAATAACTTAATCCTGTTTCTGATCTCTTAATTTGGATTTATCAAGTAGTCCCACTTCATGGAAAAGTGTTATTCTTAAGAATATAATTCATTTAAAAGGTTTGAAACAAAGTCTTGAAAAATGCTTAGCTCTTAATTTACTTGCACGTCCAACACAGCTGGTTATGAGTATTAAAAAGCCAATGCTATATTGAGTTACAGTCAGATCTTTATTTTAAAATCTGATTTGCCAATTTAGCGTTTTCCACCAACCCGGGGAGCAGAAACCTTCACAGGCTTCACAATCTTTTGTTTAGGTGCTGCCTTTGTGGGAGCCTGTAAAAAAAATATTATGATTTTGTGACATTTCACCCAATCTTTATTTTTTAATCACCTCCCTCTAGGTCCAGATTCTTAAGTATCCTAAATTGCTATCTCATTCAACTACATTTCTAACAAATGTTTAAAAGGCCACCTTTATAATGTAGAGGAAGACTGAAATAGTGTCACAGATTGGAGGAAAGTAAAGACACACAACTAAATGCACTGTGGAATCCTAAATTGGATCCTAGAACAGAAAATGGATACAAGTAGCAAAACTGATTAAACTTCAATAAGGCACTTATATATTTTAATAACTCTTTGTAATATTCTTGAAACTTTATTAAAAAAAAAAAAGTTTAAAACAAAAGCCACTTTTATTATTTTCCCCTTTCCAAATTCCTGTCTAGCACTAAAAGATTCATCTGGCTCTGGCAGAAGAGTTTCTGGAGATCTGAACCACTAACCAAGAATTCAGTTACCAATATACCTTCTATTAGTGCCTTGTACTACATTTCTTAAAAACTTGAAACTTTCATCACCACAATTTGAATATTAAAATAAGATTTCCTGCTAACTTATTTAAGAAATCCCATAATTACCTTAGCAGCAGCCATAGCTGTCTTTTTAGATGCCTGCTTAGCCTTTTTTGCTTCTTTGGCAGCCCTGTGGGGTTAAAAATTACAGATTATTAACAAGGCCCTGGAGCAGACCTCTTGCGAAAGGAGATCATATTCCTTACTCCCTCCCCATCTCTATGTATTTGCAGGATAAAGCCAAAACCCAAAGGATGTCAATAAATTGCATTAACCACCGGTATTCTATACTGTACATTTTTAAAAATTGTGGTATAAACCTAAATATTTGATCGATAATCTCCCAATAGATGTTAAGTATCAAAACACAAAATAACATCAGGTTAGGCTTAAAACCTAAAATCTATCCCAATAACTGAAATGTTCATAATGAAAACAATTCTCACCTGATAGCTTGTTCTCGCTGAGCCTTTCTAACTTCAGGTTTTTGATTCCTCTTGGCCATAATATCAGCAAGGGATGCACCAGTAATAGCCCTCTGGAATTTGACAGCACGGCGAGTTCTCTTTTTTTGAATTTCTTCCTATAAAAAAATTGATGAGCACACATATGAGCCTTGCTTATGAATTGGGTGGTGAGGGTAGGAATTAAGTCTTTTAAGATCCATACTCAACAAAAAGTAATCCGACATTAAATATGGAGATAAGTTTTCCACTTATGGATCGGTTAAACCATCTGTCTTACAAAACCTGACAAAAAAGTGTTATATATCCACTAGGCTTAAGAATGAACTGAACTAGTTCCGGGAAGACTCCACTGTTGTTTATGTAAGAACTAATCCTACCGGTATAATCAAAGCCAACTTACCAAGGTACTATTCAATTTCCATCTACTGGAACATTTTAACCCCCCTAAGATGCCCCATAACCCAAGTGTTTAATGTATTGATCTAACTTGTGCAAGAGGATGCTTTCAAATTTCAAGTTGCTATTTACTATTGTTTCACTTCACTGTTTAATGCTTTACAGTTAATGAACATTTTGACATAGTTTCATTTAATTAAAATACTACAGAAAATCGATGCTCAGAGAGCTTCAAGAGATAGCACCACAGCATCAAAGGCCATTTCACTTACTGATTGCCCTTTTTTATGCTTTCTTCTGTAGAGGACAGTCCAGTTTATCTGCCGAGGGTTTCTCTTGGAAAGGAATGCCGATTCACATTTTGCATTAAGAAATTGGAAAACCTGTGGTGATAAGTTTAAAGTAGTTACCCATTAAACTACACTTAGAGAAAAGGCTGAGCTTGAAATCCTTAACAGATTAATGCTCTAGTTCTAGCCTCTCATTTTACGAATTTGAAGCTCACATAGTACACAACTGGCTGGTAGCTAGCTACCTGGGTGGCGCCCCCAGAGTCTTTGCATGTTTGGTCGTTCTTTCCTCTAAAGCAGACATACCTAATTATAGCGTAAGGGAAGGCTAGGTGTCAAATTCGTGGCGGTGTCCGGGATTCCAAGAGGATCTAGTACCCATAAAATAGTCAGATGTCTAGGTAGCCCCAGTTATTTTTCTTACACTGGGCTATTAAAACTACACCAACCCCACGCCTCACTTCCGACGTAATCTATACTAGATCAAGGCCCAAACCCGGTTCGCTTAGAAAGCTCAGATCTTTACAACCCTTGCACACAAGGCTCCCCAAGTCCTTCAGAGACCAAGGACGATGTGTAAAAATAACCCTTTTACACAGACCTCTACTCCTCCCAACACAATACCGTATGTAGCGAACGGTGCCTCTTACCTTCCCGTCGGTCCTGGCATAACGCCTCCCATGTCCAGGATATATCTTGTACCCACTGAAACTGCAGAGCTCGACCCTGTAATGAAAAGTGAAGGCCCATTAAAGTAGGCGTCTAAGGTAAAGACAAACCATGCCAGGGACGACGGGGCACAAGGATGGAAACGGATTGGGATCTAGGGTTCCTGCTTACTTCATGGTTGCGGAGGCCGAGGAACGAGGAGGCTGGCGAAGAGAAAGAGAGGATCATGGGAAGACACTTTATATAGTCGCAAGGGAATCTCCTCCCCAAATTTCCTTCCTGACCCCGGCGCTCTGTGATGACGTCACTCTAGACAGGCGCTCATCGTCTTCCGGAGAAGTTTTTCAGCAGGCGACTGGCGGCAGTGGAAGCAAGGGAAATACGTTTCTTACACAAACAGGCGGGCGGTTGGTTTGTGTTTTATTCCTTTTCTCCTACAGTCGAGTGTTTCTAAAGCCATCAGCCTGTTACAGAGAATGTGAACCGAACATTCAGTGACCTGCAGACGAATGCCCCGCAGGTAAAATCTAAAGGAGTAACATTTTGCCTGTTTCACCATTTGCAAAAGAGCGATATTGTCAGAACTGTTTACCAGGCCGTGCCGATGGGATTTTGCAGTTTAAAGCTTTGTATTAATTATAGTTGTTTGTTGCGTGCTTTCTTTGTGCCAGGAATTACGCTTTACGCAAATTAGCTCATTCAGTTCTCAAAATCTCTTAAGCGCCAAAGCACCGCAGAATGACGACTGCAGATCCGGAGAACTTCTCTACTGAGCTACTGCCTAGTGGAGCTAGTGGCGGGATGAGCGGAGGAATGCAAAGCAGTCGCCTGGAGGCCAGGGGAAAGCGGCCGTGGTCAGGTGAATGGGGAATACTAAGGCCTCAACCTCTTGAGCCGGTCTGTGATGCTGGATACTTCAGCGTATGATGGGGCGTGGCAAGAGGCAATCCTTGAATTGAGTGGGAGGCTGGAGTACAAGACTAGGAAACAAAGTTTGACGTATACTATCTGTATAAACAACTCACTCTAAAAAGGTTCAGTGAGATATTTTAATGCCTCTAGGCGAAAGTGCACAATACTGTTTATTACTCACTTTTAAAAAGAAAACTAATCAACCAAGCCTTCATATGAAACTGCCATTGACAGGCAATATCTGGGACGGAGGAACCTGTGAAATGACTCCACAGGGATGCAATTTGCAAACTCTAGACTGGGCAACACTACAGGATGACTTAATTTCTTCAATAACATAAATTGAAAGAGAGAGAGATTGATTATAACCTGTAGACAGGACTAGCAAATAAATAACTGCAGGGCCCAGGGCAAAATGAGAGTAAAGCCCTTCTTTCAAAGGGCAGGAAAAAAAGTGCTGATAAGGTACCAGAATAAAAAGCCATTTTCTTCTGCAGTTCTTTCACTCTACACCTTTCATGATGTTTTAAAACAATTTTATTTCCTGTTTAACCTCATGGCTCCCTCAGGCAGAGGCAGACCCTCACTAGTGTCCAGAGGCCCTCCCAGCAGCTTGCATGCTCACAAGCATAGCCCACCGGCTGCCCGGTGCCCCCTTCCCTTAGACCAATACGCTGAGTGCCTGCTGCAGTCAGGAAGTTGAGCCAGCCATCTCACCTTCTATGGGCCTCCTGCCCCAAACCACAGTGGAGGGCATATCTGAGACTGTTGTGTACTGGAATCAGGGGTGGGAACCAAGTTGCATGTGAGTTGTGTGGTGGTGTTTCTAGCTTGGGGGTGGGATGGGTGTGCAGGAAGGACAGCAGTGGTCATGGTGGGGTGGAGTCAGGAGGAAGTCTTTTGTCAGATGACTGGGCAAAAGGGGATGGGGAATTAGGGAAGGCGTAGGAGGTGGGACTGCATATGAGCTAAGGCTTCAGCTACAAAACAAATTCAAAGGTAAAACTAAGACATTCAAGACAGTGACCACAGAGCATTAAACCTCAAGTATGAGACTTCTGAGCACAAACATTGTGCAGCTGCACTGGTCTCATACTTGTTAAGTAAAATTAAATGGCAGCTTGCATTGGGTGTTGCTCTGAGGGACCCCTTTCCCAGAAGGGATTTTCCAGAAGACAAAGAAAATAAAATATACCCTACAAGGTTGCAGATAAGCAACACCTGGCAATAAACCAGTTTCGGTCCAGGAGAGAGAACTTATCAGAATGTATAAGCATACCATAGTAATATGTAGCTACTCCCCACTTTGTAAGACACCCTTATGTAAAATGGAAAGGTAACATCAACCAATCAGAACATTTTTTCACTTGCTTTCATGTTTGCCATATATACGCCTCCCCCTTCTACTCCCTGGGAGGAGCTCCCTTTTACTTTCTAAATGGGATGCTGTCTGATTCAAGAATTGCTCAATAAAGCTGTGAGATCCTAAACTGCATGAAAAGTTGTTCTTTTAACATATCTGAAAACGGCTCTGCCTATAGATTAAAAGATTTAAGAGCCATATCAACCAGCTGCAATGTATAGCTCTTATCTGAGCCCTGACTGAAATAAGCTGGAAGGACCATAGAACTAATTTGAATACTGATTGTATTTTTTACGATATTAAGGAATCACTGCTATTTTTTATGTGTGATAAGGGTACTGTAGTTATGGTCTGTAAAATAATTTTTTAAAGAGTTATATAGATATGTACTAAATATTTACAGATAAAATAATATGGAGCCTGGAATTTGTATCATCATATTCTGGGGGTTATTACCACTACTGGTGGGAAAGAGTATGGATGACAAAAGGATTGACCAGTAGGTGGTAATAATTGAAGCTGGGTGTGCGTATGAGGGTTTATCAAAATTGTCTCTATATTTTTTCATACTTTTTAATTACCTTTCCAGAATAAAAAAGTTTAAACAATTATAATGTGCCTTGGGATTGAAAGACTTAAATCCTACAATTCAGTCTCGAAAAATAGAGTATGTACCACCTGTATGATTTTGTAATTAGAACATTTTTAAGGAAAAAAATGTATATAAAAATGTTTATAGCAGCTTTATTCATAATATACATATAAAGTAAACAGTCTACGTGCCCATTTATAGGTGAATGTATAAACAAACTATAATATATTTATACAATGGAGTACTAAGCAAAAGTGGATTAAACACATCAACAACGAACACATGAACATGTTTTAAACAAGTAGATTTGCTCATAAACATGTATGAATCTCAGAAGCATACTGAATTAAAGAAGCCTTACATTAAAAAGTTCACACCAAATGATTCCATATATATCAAGTTCTAGACCATGCAAAACTAATCTATGGAGGAAAAAATTAGAACAGTAGTGGCCTGGGGGTAGGGAATGGTATAAGGATCGACTGGGAAAGGTATGAGGGAACCTTCTGGAATAATGGTAATGTTCTGTATCTTGATGGGTTTTGAGTTACACAGTTTGCCAAAACTCAGGAAATGTTTTTTTTTTTTTTTTTTTTTTTAATTTTTTTTAGGATACATAAATGTTACACAGAAATTTTAGGAGTACCCATATGCCCCACCTCTCACACCTCCCACAACCTCCCACATATACATCCTTCATCAGTGTGACACATCACCTGTAATAGATATACACATTTTGGGGCTTTGCCAGGAAATGTTTAAGATTTGAAAATTTACATTCCACTGTATGTAAATTTTGCTTCAAATGGAAACCTGTAAACAATATTGAACACTAAATGAAATACTTGAAGTATTTAGGGAAAGGTGTAATGATGCATCAAAAAACAAGATGATTAGTAGATGATAGAGGGATAAATTGGTAAGTGATAAATATAACAAAATATTCATAACAGAGTCTAAGTGGTGGGTATCAGTTTTCACTGTAAAGTTCTTTCAACTTTTCTGTATGTTTGAAAAATTTCATAATAAAATGTTCGAAAAAGTACAGAGCCATCTTCTGGAGGGAACTAGTATTACTGATTGGCTCAAAACGGCAGAGGGACAAAACATGGTTTTTATATGATTGACTATGTAAAAGATGCTTGTTGATTTTCATATACCGTACTGGTTCTCGCTTATGTGTCCAAGCTGTCTTCTTTGGCTGGAAATGCTCCTTTTACTGGCTACCTCCTACTCAAATTTTACTACCTCTACCACACAGGTTGGCAAATTTTTCCTATAAAGTGTTAGATAGTAAATATTTTAGGCTTTGCAGGGTAAGAGGCAAAATTGAGGATATTATGTAAGTACTTAAATAACAAGACAGAAAACCAGCTTCCACAAAATTTTCATTGGTGAAATTCAAAATAAGAATATTGAGTATTTTTTGTATTGTAATACAAATCTAGTAATTAGAAGAATTAAGTCATTATTTTTGCAGGGGTAGGGGATAACATTTTGCTTTATTGGAGTTCAAAGTTATTATCATAAAAATTGATACAGATGTTCCTCAGTAAATCCCAATCTATATTGAGGTTTTATAAATTTCATCTTTGAAAATGTCTTTTTACACAGATAGCTACTGCCCAGTACTGATATCAATCCAAGGGCATATGATTTTAATGGAGCATATTTATTTCTTGGAAAGCAATTATAGAATTATATTATTTTCTTGATATTTGCCTTTTAGCTTGTTAGACTAATTCTAATTGAAGGTTAGAAGAAAGCTCAGTTGCACAGTTAAATGGATTTTGAAATATGGAAATTACCCTTACACTTACATTGAGAGCTGTAAAATGCTGCTAGAACTGTAGTTTGAACTAGAAAAATATTACCACTGCAAATTTGTGTGGGAATGGAGAATTGTTTTAATTTGTGAGTCAAACAACATTAGCTATTGTCAAGAATCACTTCAGTACAGGTTAAGTTTTGTATGGAAGTTCTGTTTTGCTCTGTAATTTTAGATAGAATTCATGAAGAAACATCAAAATGATCAAAATTTCCAAAGGCATTTAGTGTTCCATAATACTAGTTAAAAGAGGTTGTTCTCAGAAAAAAATTTTTTTTTGAAGATTTATTTATTTTATTACATATCTCTCCTCCCCCCGCTGCGACGACGCGCCGAGACTGGTCACTGCGCAGGCGCAGCTTTCCCCGCTTGTGGGCAGCTTCTGCTTCCATTCACGGCTGGCTCTCAGTTTGCGGGTGGCTGGCTGCACTCCATTCGCGGGTGACCTGCCCTGCCCATGGCGGCTTTTGCCCTGTCCGTGGCAGTTTTTTGCCCTGCCCACGGTGGCTCTGGCCCGCCCATGGCAGCTTGCCATTCTCAAGGTGGTCTGCCCGCCAGGAGAGGTCCCCGGGAACCGAACCCCGGGCCTCCCATGTGGTATGCCGGCGCCCTATCCACTGGGCTATCCAGCCAGCCCCCTCAGAAAAATTTTAATCTCAGAATTGAGCTACAAAAAATTGCAATAAAACATCACCACTGGTAAGCCATTAAACCTTGTGAGGTAGGCCAGTCAGGATGTTCAGCTGCTATTTCTGGACAAAAAATCATGGACTGATGATGATGTCCATGAAAGTGAATAAAGTTTATCATTGATGCTAGTTTTCACACATGGTAGATTCAAATGTTTTTCACAAAAGACCTGTTGATTAATACAGTGATGTTACAACCATAGGATTTAAACACCTTACGATTTCACAAATGTTGTAAATCTGTCCATCTAAGCTTTTTTCTTTTTATATCATCATTATAATATAGTATAGCAGATTCCACTTCAGGCGTACTGAATTAGTGTTTTCTCAACTTTGAAAATATTCTCATCTGTAGTTGTTCCCTGAAGACAATTCATAGAGGCTAATTCATCAGTCACCTCAAACACTGACTCTTTGAATAAACAATGGATCAGTATCCATAACACCCCTAATGTCATCAAGAAACAAGGAGGGAAGGAGAAGTGGCTCAAGCGATTAAGCTCCCACCTACCACGTGGGAGGTCCCGGGTTCAGTTCCCAGTACCTCCTAAAGAGAAGAGCAGACCCAGAGAGCATCCAATAAATGGACACAGAGGGCAGACAGTGAGTGCAAGCAACGAGGGGGCAGGGATAAATAAATAAATAAAATAAATCTTAAAAAAAAAAAAAGAACCAAGGAAAATGACTCAAAATCATTTGTCTTGTTTTAAAATTTACTATTGATGTTGCACCCCGTGTCTTCAATGCTTTAAGTAACTGTTCTCACAGAAAAGCTAAGTCTTAAAGTTTATTTTCTCCATAAATATTTCTTCAGCTGCTGCAATCAAGTATGATTTAATTAATACACCAGAGCAAACAAATGAGCCCGCTACTTAGAAACACACTTCATTTTTTATTTTAAAATAAAATTTTTAATTTTCTAACACTGACAATTGCTCTCCTATGATTTGGGAATATTGCGATGAGTGCTTAATCTGGTAATGTTGGCATGTATTCTTTACAACTATAGTTTCATTGCATAATCAACACAATGTTTTACCATCTAATTTGATAACATCCCACACTCCACTGTGCCTTAAAGATATTATATGTTAAGACCTTTTTTTCTTTTTCCTTATTTTGACATGAAGGGTTCAAGTTGGTGTATTAGTCAGCCAAAAGAGGTGTTGATGCAAAGTACCAGAAATTTGTTGGCTTTTATAAAGCATATTTATTTGGGATGGAAGCTTACAATTACAAGTCCCTCAAAAGTCTAACTCAAAGTTACTTCCTCACCAAACTCTTTTGCCACGTGTTAAAGCAAGATGGTTTGCGATGCGAGGGGTCAGCCTTCCTCTTCTCACTAAGGCTCCGTGGACCCAGCTTTTTCCTAACTCATCTGCAGGCAGGCATAAGACTCTCTCCCTGGGGCTTGATTCTTTCTGGGTTTAGCTGCTCTGGTCTCTCCACAAGGTCAGCAGTAGACTATCAGGTTCTCTTTCTTCCCTGGGGCCTCTGCCGCATCTATGGAGCCATCTCTATTCCTCTGTGTTCTACTCCTGTATGTTTACTTCCTGGGACTCCAGCATCAAAACTCAAATTCTCTCCTCTGCTATGTCATTTTCCTACTGATGTGGCCGAATCAAAACCCTAATCATAATTTAATCAAGTAAAAGTGAAACCTCTGAGTTTAGTACAATCTAATATGCCCAGAAGAACAGCCTAGTTTACAAACACAATCCAATATCTATTTTTGGAATTCATAAACAATATCAAACTGCTACATTTGGTAATAAAAAAAAATAATAAAATGTCCTGGAATGGTGAAATGCGTGACACTGTCCAGTTACAAATGCCTTACTGTGATTTGTAGTGTGTAGCAGCAGTACGAACTGATTAGAGAGCCACAGATGGTCTCTGTAGCAACTTTTCAAACTCCAATTTAGTGTAAAAGCAGCCATACACAATGGGTAAACAAGTAAGTGTGCTGTATTCAAATAAAATTTTAGTTATGAACACTTAAATTTGAATTTCATATTATTTTATGTATCAAGAAATATTATTCCCTTGGTTTTTTTTTTAACCTCTTAAAAATGTTAAGAGCCATTATTAGCTTACAGGCTGTACAAAACATTCTGAGTTTGGCCTACAGGCTGTAGTTTGCCAGCCTCTGCTAGAGTGTCTATATAAAGCAGCTTTTGGAGTTTGTTCTTTCATTTGAAAGATCACCATTCTGTGTTACAGACTTTTTGTTGTAGTTAAATACAAGCTTTAGTGATTTCAAAGTTTTGAAAGTCCAGTTTCTGAAAAGTTAACATATACATTTGCATTCCTCAACATATTGTATACTTTTCATATTTTTTATTTGCTTTTCTCTTTACTTGAGTGGAAAGGAAGAAAACAGTAATTTTTTAAAAAAGGGAATGAAATGACCAAAAATAAGTCACAGGGAAATGTTTAAAATATATTATTTGAGAATAGAAATACCAAATCTATGTACAGTATATATCTTTAAAAAATATATATATATATATAGGATCGAAATATATTCCCCATTAATAAAAGACCAAAAGAAAACACACTAATAGTTTAACAGTGGCTATCTCTGAGTGGTCGAATTATGTGAGATTTTTATTTTTACTATTTGCTTGCCTGTATTTTCTAAGATATTTAAAATCAAATATTTCACATATTCTTTTTTTAAATAAATGAATACATGCTATATTATTTTTAAAAGAAAATATATCTTAAGGGACAAAAAGTAAAAATATATTTGACTCCTTTTGAAATTATTCATTGCAAACTAAATTAGAATTGAAAACCTGTGTAACAATTGTGCACATGTAACTGTGGCAAAAACTATTCCAATAATCACTGTACTTACATCACATATCAGCTACACTAATAAACGCCATACTGGGCCAGTTCTTTTATTATGAGACACATATAATGCATCCATATTCTGATTTATCCTTCTCTTCAAAACATCAAAATTGACCAAAATTTCATATCTCTAATTACAATGGAGACTCAAATGAGGAGGACCACCACACCATCACATATAATTGCAGAAGTGAAGACTTTAGTATTTTTTTTTTAAGATTTATTATTTATTTATTTATCCCCACCCCACCCCGTTGTTTGAGCTCGCTATCTGCTCTCTTTGTCTGTTGTGTGCTCATCTTCTCTTTAGGAAGTACTGGGAACTGAACCTAGGACCTCCCATATGGGAGGGAGGTGTCTAATCACTTCAGCCACCACGATTCCCTGCTTGTTATGTCTCTCATTGTGTTTCCTCATTGTGTCTCTTCATTGTGTCATCTTGTGTCAGCTCGCCCTCTTGCTCGTCTTCTTTAGGAGGCACCAGGAACCGAACCTGGAACATCCCATGTGGTAGGCAGGCACCTAACTGCTTGAGCCACATCTGCTTCCCAAGACTTTAGTATTTAAACCCTACTTGGAAGTTGAGTATCACTATTCCCCCCAATTTTAAAAAATGAGTCAAGTCAAAGATTGGAGGTGGAGAATAAATCTACCACTCTAAACTGTTTTAAGCTTTAAGCTCTCAAAATCTTCTTGGTATAAATTAAAGTTAGAACTCAAAATTTTTTTTCACTTAATTTTCAATTTAGAATCACATGATGAATTACTTTTACAGGTTTTGCTGCCTTTTGGAAAAGCTTCAGAAGAAACCATGAAATAAAATAATGTCAAGGATTCCTTTATTACTATTTTTAAAAAGACTACTTTTTTCTAATTAATTAGGCAAAGGGACCTGAAAAATATCTCACAGTGGTTTTGTTCTTGAAATTCATTTATACCTACCTCTTCTTTTTATGCTTTAGCTGTTATGTTATATAAAGGGAAAAATAAAGCAAAATTTATTATCTCATCTTGAGATGGCTAACTCTTCCACATTCATTGTTTTGGCCCTTTCTTTGAATTCTATTTATTTATTTAGTTTTTAAAGATTATTTATTTATTTATTATATATCCCCCCTTTCTGCTTGTTCTTGCTGTGTTCATTTTTGTGTTCTTCTGTGTCTGCTTGTACTCCCCCCACTGCGGGGACCCACTGAGTCAGCTCACCGAGCCGCGGCCTGCCCTGCCCTGCCCGCGGCGGCCTGCCTTCTCAAGGCAGTGTGCCCACTGGAGGAGGCCCCGGGAACTGAACCCGGGGCCTCCCATGTGGTAAACTGGAGCCCTACCAATTGGGCTACAGCCGGCCCCCTTTGAATTCTATTTATGATTGATGTCTTAAGAGTCTCTCTCCACTCTTCTGAAATCTCATTGCTTTAAGAATGGTGGCCTTTAGAGAAGTGGGGGAAGCAATTATTCACTGGTTTCCCAACCTGTTTTGCCATTTCCTTTCCCTGAAAGGACTTCCTGTTTGCCCATCATCAACTTCTTGCCAGGAACCCAACTAGAACCTCTTTTTTTTTTTTTTTTTTTTAAAGATTTATTTATTTTATTACATATCTCCCCTTCCCCCCCGTTGCGGCGACGCGCCGAGACTTGGTCGCGGCTTTCCCCGCTTGTGGGCGGCTTCTGCTTCTATTCACGGCCGGCTCTTGCTTCAGTTCGCGGGTGGCTGGCTGCGCTCCATTTGCGGGTGACCTGCCCTGCCCGTGGCGGCTTTTGCCCTGTCCGTGGCAGCTTTTTGCCCTGCCCACGGCGGCTCTGGCCTGCCCATGGCGGCTTGCCATTCTCAAGGCGGTCTGCCCGCTAGGAGAGGTCCCCGGGAACCGAACCCAGGGCCTCCCATGTGGTTTCCCAGCGCGCTCTTTATCCACTGAGCTATCTAG
>PVKH010017195.1:0-15492 GCA_004027955.1 Chaetophractus vellerosus | reverse complement strand
GGCCTTGCCCTGCCCCTGGCGGCTTTTTGCCCTGCCCACGGTGGCTCTGCCCCACCCACAGCGGCTCTGCCCCCTCAAGGCGGTCTACCTGCTTTGGAGAGGTCCCCGGGAACCAAACCCGGGATCTCCCACGTGGCTAACAAACGCCCCATCCACTGGGCCACAGCCGGCCCCCCAATCCTATTCTTTTTTAAGATTATTTTGGCTCTGGTCTTGAAGTTCCATATAAATTTGGTGATCAGTATTTCCAATTCGTCAATAAAGGCTCCTGGAATTTTAATAGGGATTGCATTGAATTTGTATATTGCTTTGGATAACTGACATATTAACAGTATTAAATCTTCCATTCCATGAACTTGGGATACCTTTCCATGATCCTTAAACTTTTAACATAATTATATCTTTATACTTAAAGTGGATTTCTTGTAGACAGCATATAGATGGGTCTTGGCTTTTCACATGATATTAAAATTTCTGTCTTAAGCCATTCAAATTTATTGTGATTATTCATATCTTGTAATAAAATCTCCCTTGCTTACTGATTCTGACAGTTTTCCAGCTTCTTTTGTTTATTTTTTCTACTTTTTCTGCTTTCTAGAGTTATTGAGCATTTTGTGTGTGATTACATTATTTTAACCCAATGACTTAATATTACTAGACTTCTAAAAATTATTTGTGATTGCACCAGGCTTTATAACACTACTATTTAATTAATAAAAGTCTTCATTCAAATAATATTAAATCACTTCATGTGTACTTTGAGGGCTATAAAATGATAAATACCAAAATATTCCTTCCATCTTCTGAGCTGTTGTAATATAGTTTACTTTTACCTATGTTACAAGCACACAACACATTACTTCTATTTTGTTTTAAAAGTCAGTTATATTTTAGGGAAATTACAAACAAGAAAAAAGAAGAATTTTATTATGCATTCATTAATTTCATTTCCAGTACTCTTCATTTGTACCTGGTACTTTGCTTGACATAAAGAAATTCTGGGGCCAGCTGTATAGCCCAGTAGATAGGGCGCCGGTACACCACATGAGAAGGCCCTGGGTTTGGTTCCCGGGGACCTCTCCTAGAAGGCAGACAGCCTTGAGAAGGGCAGGACACCGTGGGCAGGGCAAAAAAGCTGCCACGGGCAGGACAAAGCTGCCACAGGCAGGGCAGGTCGCCCATGAACGGAGCGCAGCCAGCCACCCGTGAACTGAAGCAGAGCCGGCCACAAACGGAAGCAGAAGCCACCCACAAGCAGGGCAAAGCTGCCTGCATGGTGACCGGTCTTGGCATGTAGCCGCAAAGGGGAGAGACAAAGCGGACAGAGAGGAACACAAGAATGGACACACAGCAAAAGCAAGCAGAAGGGTGGGGAGGGGATGTGTAATAAATAAAATAATAAAAAAAGACTAGATCTGATGGCAATTAATTTCCCCAGTTTTGATTATCTGATGTGACAGTTTGATGCTGGATGGACCCAAGAAAATCATGTCCTTAGCACTAATCCATTCCTATGGGTGTGAGCCTATTATTGGTGGGAATTTAGGATTAGATTACTTCAATAAGGCATGGCCCATGGTGGATCCTAATCCTCTTACTGGAGTCCTTTATACACAGGTGGAATATGGAGAGAGAAAAACACAGGAACTCAGAAAGAAACCCACAGAAATTGTGAGAGAAACCACAGATGTAACACCCAGAAGTTGAACACAACAAAGCCAGGGACAGAAGGGAAGAACTGCCACCATGTGTCTTCCCATGTGACGGTTCAGGATCACTGGTAGCTGCTTTTCCAGGAGAGGGTGTCTGCTGATGAGGCCTTGATTTGGACATTTTCACTGCTTCAGAACTGAAAGCTTTTAGGCTAATAAATTCCCATTATAACAGCCAACCCATTTCTGATATATTGCATTTTGGCAGCTTAGCACATTGCAACATCTGAAAAAGTTTTTTTTTTTTTGTCATTTTTGAAAGGCATGTATACTAAGCATAAAATTCTGGGTTGAAAAATTTTTTAGTTTTTTAAAGTTCTCATACCATTTCTACTTAACTTATATGTTTTCTGAAAAAAAAGGTCTGCTGTAATTATTGTTGTTCCTCTGTATGTAAAGTAGACTTTTATCTGATTAAGTTAAAAAGGTAAGATTTTTCTGACATTTGTTTCCAGAACATTTATTATATACCTCAGTGTTTGTTTGTTTTTAGCATTTTGCTTTGCTTTTTATATTTTTCCTTCTTTGTGTTCAAATCTGTGATTTGTCGTCTGTCCCTATTTGTATTTGTCAGCCAAGAGGATGCTGATGCAAAATACCAGAAATATGTTGGCTTTTAGAAAGGGTATTTATTTGGGGTAGAAGCTAACAGTCACAAGGCCATAAAGAGTAAGTTACTTCCCTCACCAAAGTCTGTTGTCACATGTTGGAGCAAGATGGCTGCTGGTTTCTGTGAGTGTTCAGCCTTCCTCTTCCTCCCAAGGCTCTGTGGTCCCAGTCTCTTCCCATATCAGCTGTAGTCTAGCATAAGACTCATCTCTCTCCCCATGGCTCATTTCCTTCCAGGCTTTCTCAGCTGTTCAGGGCTCTAGTCTCTTCAGCTGCAATCTATCAGGTGAACAGCTCAGTTCTCTCCCTGGGGTTCCAGCTTCCAAAACTAAGCTCTCTGTGTTCTCCTTCTCCATGTATTTACTTCCCTGTCTTTGAGTGAGCATCTGTTTAAATAGCTCATGGGGTGGGGGTGGAGGGTGGGAGCCAAACCAAGTTTCCCTAACGTCATGGTCAAATAAAAGCCCTAATCTTGATTTAATAAACTAAAAGTGAAACCTCGGGTTCTAATACAATCTAATATGCCCAGAGGAACAGACCAGTTTTCAACATAATCCAATATCTATTTTGGGAATTCATAAACAATACCAAGCTGCCACACTATTTTTGAAAAATTCTCTGTCATTATTTATTCAAATATATTTACTGTCTCATTTTCTCACTTTCTTTTTATGGGATTCCATTTATGTATATGTATGATAGACTAGTTGACAGATATTGTCCAATAGCTCTAGGATGCTCTGTTTTTCTGTACTTTTTTCACTTTTTCTTTTGTGATACAGTATAGGTGATTTATATAGACATATTTTTAAGTTAACTGAATTTTCTGCACTCTGAAATCTAAAGATGTGCCAGTTGAAGGGATTATTCATCTCCATTATTAAAGTTTCTAGCATTTCCATTTGATCCTTTCTTATAGTTTCCAATTCACTGCCAAAATTATCTTTCTGATATTGCATATTGTACAATATTTCCATTAGAGACTTTAACATACTAATTGTTGTTATTTTAAAATACCTGTCAGTTTGAAAAGCTGTGTCGTCCGTCCTTTGGTCTGATTCTAAAAGTTGCTTTGTCTCTTGGCATGTTTCTTTTTTCTTGCTTTTCATATAGTTTGTAAATTTTGTTGAAATCCTCATTCTTTCATAGAGGATCAAAGATTGTAGTAAACAATTTCTATATTCGGAAATATGTATGCTTTACTTTCTGCTATTCCCTGAATACAGGGGACATGAAAACCTAATTATGTATTGAGCTAGTGTTAGGTTTGTTGTTGCTATGATTGTACTCAGTGAACTACAGGCTTCAAATTCCCCTAATATATCTTTTTCTCCTTCTCTCTTTTTAAATTGTCATAACATATATATATATAACGTAAAATTTCCTATCTAAACCACTCCCAACCATACAATTCAGTGGAATGAATCACTTTCACAGTGTTGCACTACCTGCACCATTATTCATTTTCAAAAGTTTTAAATTACCTGAGACAGAAACTTGCACCCACTTTGCACTAACTTTTCCTTGACAGCCTCTACTGTATTTTCTGTCACCATGAATTTGCATATTTTAGTTGTTTCACGTAATGGAATCATAAAATATTTGTCCTTTGTGTCTGACTTATTCCATTCAACCTGATGTCTTGAAGGTTTAACTATGTTGTACCATGTATCAGAAATTAGTTCCTTTTAATGACTGAATAATATTTCATTGCATGTGCATCCCATATTTTGCTTATCCATTCTCCTGTGGATAGGAATTTGGGTTACTTACACCTTTGAGCTATTGTGTATAATTCCACTATGAACATTCATGTGCAAATATCTGTTCCATTACCTGCTTTTAATTCTTTGGAGAATATGCCTAAAAATGAGTTTCCCAGGGCATCTGACAGTTCTATGTTTAAATTTTTCAGCAACTTCTAAATTGTTCTTCACAACCACTGCATCATTTTATATTTACCAACAATATACTAAGGTTCCCTTTTCTCTACATCCTCACCAACTCTTGTTCCTTTCCCTTGTTTTAATAATGGCTTTTCTACTGGTTGTGAGGTGTTATCTCATTGCGGTTTTGATTTGCATCTCCTAATGCCTGATGACATTGAGCAGCTTTACATATGCTTATTGGATATATGTATTTTTTCTTTGGAGAAATGTCTATTCAAGTCCTTTGCCCATTTTTAAATAGGTTATTTGTACTTTTGTTCTTGAGTTGTAAGTGTCCTTTATATATTAACCCTCATCAAAAATATGGTTTCCAAATTTGTTCTTTTATTCTAATGGTTGTCTTTTCACTTTCTTGAACTATCCTTTGACAAACAGTTGTGGTTTTTTTTTCATTTTTAAGAGACACAATTTATCTATTTTTTCCTCTGTTGTTCATTCTTTTGGTGTAAAGTCTAAAAATCCACAGCCTAATATGTTTTATCTAAGGATTTTATGGTTGTAGCTCTTATATTTATATCTTTGATGCCTTTTTTTAAAAAGATACATCGATTACATAAATGTTACACAAAAATTTTAGGGGTACCCATATTCCCCACCTCCCACACTTCCCACAAACTCCCACATATACCTTCTTCATTAGTGTGGCGCATCACCTGCAATAGATATACACATTTTGGGGCTTTGCCACTAAGCATGGACCATAGTTCACATTGTAGACCACCCTCTCTCCTACACAGTTCTGTGGTTATATAATGATATAAAATGGCCTATATCTCTCATTGCAATGTCACTCAGGATAATTCCCAAGTCCCAAAAAAGCCCCTGTATTACAACTACTTTCCCTCTCCCTGCCCCCAAAGCATTCCCTGGCAACTGGCTGCACATAAGTTTTGTAATTTCTTACATTGCATGAACCACAATGTCACAATAAGTCTGTAACAGTTTACCAGTAAGTCCACTCTAGTCCATAGCTCTTCCTCCAATCCTGAGGAGTCTGGGATGGTGATGTCCACTCCACTTCCAAGTGAGAGGGGGCTTATACTTTGATGCCTTTTGAGTTTATTTTATATGTGTTATGAAGTAGGAGTCTACCTTCATTCTTTTGCACGTGGAAATCCAGTTTTCCCAACACCAGTTGCTGAAGAGTATTGTATGGACTTGGCACTGTGTCAAAACTCTGTTGGTCATAGATGTGTACATTTATTTCTGATCTCTCAATTCAGTCCATTGTCCCATATGCCAATCCTTGTGCCATTATCATACTATTTTGATTACTTTAGCATTGTAATAAATTTTGAATTCAAGCAGTGTGAGTCTTCTAACTTTGTCCTTTCGTAATATGTTTTTGGTTCCTTAGAGTCTCATGCTGTTCCATGTGAATTTTGGGATTTATATTTCAATTTCTGTGAAGAAAGCTGCCATGATTTTGATTGTGAGTGCACTAGATCTGTAAATCTATTTGGTTATTTTGTGATATTTTGGTGATATTAAGTCTTCCAAACCATGAGCATGAAGGTATTCCCATTTATTTATGTCTTTAATTTCTTTCAGTAATGATTTGTAATTTTCCGTGCACAAGTCCTTTATATTTTTAAAAATTTATTCCTAGATATTTTATTCTTTTATTTGCTATTCTAAACACAATTGTTTTCTTGATTTTGTTTATGTACTGTAAATTAGCAGTGTATATAAACACCACTGATTTTTGCATGTTGATCTTGTACCCCACCAAATTTGCTGAGTTTATTTATTAGATTTAGTAGCTTTCTTATAGATTGTTCAGGATTTTCTATATATTGTATCATGTCATCTGCAAAAAAGGATAGTTTCCCTTTTACTTTCCAATTTGGATGCTTTAGATTTTTTTCTCTTGACTAATTGCTAACACTTCCAGTACAGTGTGGAAAAACAATGGTGAAAGTGGGAATCCTTATCTTCTTATTGATCTTAGGGGGAAAACTTTCAGTTTATCCCTATTGATTATGATGTTAGCTGTGGCTCTATCATATTCTATTCCTAGTTTTATGAAAGTTTTTATCAAGAAAGAACAGTGGATTTTGTCAAATGTCTTCAGTGTAAATTGAGATTATTATGTGTTTTTTGTTATCTTTTCCTTCATGCTATTAATGAGGTGTATTACATTGGCTATTCTCTTATGTTAAATCACTTTGCAATCTTGGGAAAATGCCAACTTGATCATGGTGTATAATTCTACAAATCTGCCATTCAATTTGGTCTGTTAATATTTTGTTGAGGATTTTTGCATCTAAATTTATAAGGCATAATGGTCTGCAATTTTTTCTTGTCATATCTTTATTTGCCTTTGGTATTAGTATAATGCTAGCCTGATAGATGATGCTAGCCTGTTGAATTAGGAATTGTTATTTCCTCTGCAATTTTTTTGAAGTGCTGAGAAGGATTGATATTAATTCTTTGATGTTTGGAAAAACTCACCATTAAAGCAATCTGGTTCTGGACTTTTATTTCTTGGCAGGTTTTTGATTATTGAATCAATCTCTTTGTTTTTCATTGGTATGTTGAGATCTTCTATTTACCCTTGATTAAGTTTAGGTAGTTTGTGAATATCTAGGAATTTTTCTACTTCATCTAGGTTGTCTAATTTGTAGGCATACAATTTCTCATATCATCTCATAATCCCTTTTTAATTTCTGTAATGTACAACTTTCATTTTTTATTTTGATTATTTGTACCCTCTTTTTTTTCTTTGTCAATCTGGCTAAAGAATTGTTACTTATTGATCTTTTTGAAGAACCAACTTTGGGTTGTGTTGGTTATCTCTAGTGTTTTTCTACTTTCTATTTCATTGATTTCTGGTCAAATCTTTGTTATTCCTTTCCTTCTGCTCACTTTGAGTTTAGTTTGCTCTTATTTTTCTAGTTTCCTCAGGTATGAGGCTAGGTTACAGATTTGATATTTCTCTCCTTTTAATCAAAGCATTTGCAGCTATAAATGCCCCCCGGAGTACTACCTTTGCTGCATCCTAAAAGTTTGTTATGTTGTATTTTCACTTACATTCATTGCAAGATATTTCCTAATTTTCTTTGTGATTTCTTCTCTGCCAATAGGTTAAGAGTATATTGTTTAATTTCCACATATTTGTGATTTTTAAAGTTATTCTCCTATTATTAATTTCTAGATTTATTCCATTGTCCTTAGAGAAGGTACTTTGTATGATTTCAGCCTTTTAAAATTTATTGTGAACAGTTTTTGTGACCTAACATATGTTCTATCCTTCAGAATGATCCATATGTGCACTTCAGAAGAAGTGCTGTTTTTAGATGATGTGTTCTGTATATGACTGTTTGATCTAGCTGGTTTACAGTATTGCTCAAGCCCTCTATTTCCTTACCGATCATCTGCTTAGATGTTCTAACCAATATTGAAAGTGTGCATTGATGACTCTTACTGTTAATGTAAAACCGTCTATTTCTGCCTTTAAATCTGTCAATGTTTGTTTCATATATTTCAGTGCTTATTGTTAAGTGCTAATATATTTATAATTGTTATATCTTCTTAATGAATTGACAATTTTATCAATATATAATGTCTTTCTTTGTCCCTTATAACAGTTTTTTACTTAAAGTCTACTTTGTCTGATATTAATATAACCACCCAGGCTCTCTTTTGGTTGCTATGTGCATAGACTATTTTTTTCCATTCTTTCACTTTCAACCTACTTAAATCTTTGAATTTAAGGTACCTCTTGTAAACAGGATATAGTTGGATCATGCTTCTTAAATAATTATTCCAATTTTTGCCTTTTGACTGGAAAGTTTAACCCGTTTACATTTAAAATAACTACTGATATGGGGCTGGCTGTAGCCCAATTGGTAGGGCACTGGTTTACCACATCGGAGGCCCCGGGTTCGGTTCCCAGGGCCTCCTCGAGCAGGCAGACTACCTTGAGAAGGCAAGCCGCCGTGGACAAGGCAAGCCGCCATGGGCAGGGAAAGCCCCCGCAGGCAGGGCAAACCCCTGCGAGCAGGGCAAGTCCCCACAAGCAACGCAAGCAGCCACAAGCAGGCAGGCCGCCGCACTGTGAGCTGACTTGGCGGGTCGCCGCAGCAGGGGGAGACAAGCAGACACAGAAGAACGCAAAAATGAACACAGCAAGAACAAGCAAAAAGGGGGGCTGGGGGGATATGTAATAAAAAAAATAAATCTTTAAAAAAATTAAAAATAAAATAATAATAAAAGAACTACTGATGATGCAGGATGTACATCTGTTATTTTGCTCTGTGTTTTTTTGTCCCTCAATTTTTCCATCAGTGTCTACTTTGTATTTAGTTTATCTTTTCTGGCTAAACATTTGGAATCCATTCTTCTTTCTTTTTGTGCATATTTTTCTAGTAATTTCTTTTTGGGTACCATGGGGCTTAAATTTAATATCTTAAATCTAAACCATCCTCATCTGAGTTGATACTAATTTAACTTCAAAAGCATATGTTTCGTATTCCTTCTTCTCCCGTTTTTATGTTGTTCTTATCAAAAATTACATATTTATACATTATGAGTCCCAAACCATAGATTTATCATTAGGCTTTATGAATTCTTATTTTAGATCCCGTAGAAGGAAAAAAGTGCGGTTTCAAACCAAAAGTATAATAGTTCTGGCATTTTATAGTTGCCTATGAAATTACATTTATAGAGATCTTTATTTCTTCATGTGGCTTTGGTATGTTCTCTATTGTTCTTTCCATTCTACCTGCAGAACTCCCTTTAGCATTTCTTGCAGGGCCAGTCTATATGTACTCCCACAGCTTTTGTTTATCTGGAAATATAGTAATATTGCCTTCATTTTTAAAAGATATTTTTGCTAGTTACAGGATTCTTGGTTGGCATTTTTTCATTCAGCACATTGAATACGTCATCCACTGCTTTCTTGTCTACATGGTTTTTGATGAGAAATTGGCATTTAATCTTAATGAGGTGCCCTTGTATAAGGTACATTGCTTCTCTCTTCACGTTTCAGAATACTTTTTTGGTATTTGGCATTTAAATGTGTTTTTTGTATAAGTCTATTTGGGTTTATCTTGTTTCGTATTCATTGAACTTCTTGGATATATTCATGTTTTCATTAAAAATATTATTTCTTCAAATATTCTTTCTGTTCCTTTATCTCTTTCTTTTCCTTCTGGGTCTCCCATTATGTTTATATTGGTACACTTGATGGTGTCCCACTAGACCCTCAGTCTCAGTTCACTTTTCTTCATTCTTTTTTCTTCTCTTCAGACTGAATAATTTCTTATCTTCAGGTTCACTGATGCTTTCTTCCACCAGCTCCAATATTCTGTTGAATAGTTCCAGTGAATTTTTATTTCTGTTACTGTAGTCTTCACCTTGTTTGGTTCTACACCGGGTGTGGTTAAAGGCCTTATCATCTGTGGCTCAAGCAATCATTAAAATTTAAGCTGTTGTGTTACTAAATTGTCATATGTTCAAGTTAAAGCTACAGCTTCAGTTCAACTTACAACTCTTGATAGAAGCATCTTTTTCATTTTACATATTTGGGGATTTACATTATATTTTTGTTTGGTCAGCTAAGATTTAAAAATGTGTTCATATATTTGTCAAACATTTTAATGTGACATACGGTCAGAGAGTTTTCCTGAAAGGCTATTTCAACACATTTCATGGATATCTTTTATAATTTGCTAAAAACAAATGAGACTGCATATTTTTTATTTGATTAATTCCATTTTTCTTCATTTCATAACAGTAAAAAGAACAACAAAATGCCTCTAACATATCCCAGAAAACAAGCTCTATAAACAGTTTTTTTAAAATGTGACAGATTGTGAAAGAAAAATAGAGTTGAGAATATCTTAAATTTAAGACTTAAATGAATAACATCATCATGTATCTGATCAATAAATAAATGTTCAAAATTAAAATATAACAAGGGGTTTTTAAGATTCACAAGTTATAACCTTCTTTGGGAACTCCTGAAACTTCAGTCCCAACAGTATTCTTTCCACCTTTTTATCCATATAATCATCATTTTCATTCATTTTTTAATGAGATGCCTTCATCCATGAATTCTGATCTCTGTGCAGCTAAGGATATAAAAACCAACCAACCAATAAACCTCTAATATTCCAGTATTCATTTCCACATCAAACAAAATGAGCAATGTCCTTAGTAAATGATCAAAGCCCTTGTAGCAGTTAGGTACAGATGAGATATCTTTGATTAAATTATGTAAGATTAGTGCTTTAATTCTACCATGTCAGTGGAGTGTAACTCAGTTTAAGTCCCACCCCTTGGTGGACTATATAAATGAACATTCACTTAAGAAGAGACACAGAAGAAGATATACATGGGAAGAGAGAAGTTCCATAGACACTAGAGTAGAGAACTTTGTCAGCTTTGATCCCACAGCCCGGGGAATAGAGAGGAAGCAAGGCACCAGAAAACTGTTGGCTTTTATAAAGGGTATTTCTTTGGGGTCAAAGCTTACCATTAAAAGGCTTTAAAGAGTCCAACTCAAGGCTGCTTACTCGCCAAAGTCTGTTGCCATGTGTTGAAGCAAGATGGCAGGTGATCTCTGCCGGATCTCTCCTTCATTTTTCCTTTTAAGGTTCCATGGGCACAGCTTCTTCTGATCTCAGCTGTAGGCTGGAATAGGGCTCATCTCTATTCTCGGGGCCTTATCTGTTTAAGCCTTCTCCTTTCTGTCACATGGCAGGACTGAAATGACCAAGTTCTCTCCTTTTCTGTGTCTATGGATGTCTCTCTCTTCTTGTATCTTCTTCTGTGTCTTCTTGAGAGTCCATTTATAACAGCCCACCAAGGGGGCAGGAACTCAACCAGAGTCATGCCCTACTGACTTGGTCTAATCAATACCCTAATCTTAACATATCTTAATCAAAGATATCTCAGCTGAATCTAATACAATCAAAGGGTATCACATCCAAAGGATAGATCAGTTTACAAACATAATCTCTTCTGTTGGGGTTCATAAATAATCTCAAACTGTTACGACCTTTCAATCTCTCTCTGTTTCCCCTGCCCTACTTAGCTGCTATTCTTTTTCTTTTTTCTAGTATTTTGTATTGATATATTTAACAAATGAATTTTATTGTTACATATAAATAAAGCATAAGTCCATCCAAAGAGTACAATCAGTGGTATTCGTGTAATCATATGTTTGTGCATTTATCCCAAATCATTCCCAGAAAACTTTCATTATTCCAATAATAATAATAATAATAATAAAACAAATGAACAAACAAAACTCATCACCTTTCCATCTTTCTGTGCCTTGCCTGCTATACATAGCTGCTATTCTTTTCCCTTTTCTCTAGTATACTTGTCTTCATATTTTGTAAAACCAGTCTTATATATGCAATATCCCCCATATTTATGTTTTACATGAGATTTTAGTATATTATACTGTCTCATGTTACTTTTTTTAGCTTTCTTTCTAGTCATGTACATGACCTTAGATTTTAGCTTTCAACCACTTCCATACCCATATAATAGCACTGCTAGTTACAAACAACATTATATGCTTTAACCGTTTCTATTCATTTCCAAAGATTTACAAACAACCTTTTTGCCAATTCTGCACAGATTAACCCTCAGCTTTCCACTCTCTACCCTCCTTCTATATTCTGGTGACCTATGCTTTGAAGTATTAACTCCATGAGATTGCACAATATTCATAAAAGAGCAATCATACAGTATTTTTCCTTTTGTGGCTGCCTTGCTTCACTCATCATAATGTCTCCAGGTTCATCCATGTTGACATATGCTTCACAACTTCATTTCCTCTTACCGCTGCAAAACATTCCATAGTGAGAATACACCACAATTTGTTTTCCATTCATCAATTGCTGAACACCTGAGATGTTTCCAGCTTTTGGCAATCGTGAATATTGCCACTTCGAACAACAGTGTGAAGATGTTTGTGTCTCTGCTCTCAGTTCTTCTGGGTATACACCTAGTAATGGTATTGCCTGATCATATGGCAAGTCTATTTTCCACTTCCTTAGGAACTGCCAAATAGTCCTCCACAGTAGCTGTACCATTCTACATTCCCACCAACCGTGAATAAGTGTTCCTATCTCTCCACATCCCCTCCAACATTTTCTGTTTTCCGACTTTTCAATAGCAGCCAATCAAATAGGTGTGAAATATCTCATTGTAGTTTTGATTTGAATTTCCTTAATCATGAGTGATGTTAAATATTTTTGCATATGTTTCTTTGCCATTTGTATTTCTTCCTTGGACAACTGTCTTTTCAAATCTTTTGCCATTTTTTAACCTGGTAGTTTGCCGTTTTATTGTTGAGTTGTATAATCTCTTTATATATCATGGATCTTAAGCCCTTATCTGATATGTGATTGCAAAATATTTTCTCCCATTGATTGAGCTGCTTTTTTCACCCTTGTGACAAAGTCCTTTGAGGTACAAAGTTCTTAATATTGAGGAGGTCCCATTTATTTATTTATTTTTTTCTATTTTTGCTCATGTTTTGGGTGTAAGGCTTAAGAATCTATTGCCTACCACAAGATCTTGAAGATGTTTTCCTACATTTTCTTCCAGGAGTTTTATAGTTGTTGCCCTTATATTTAGGTCCTTGATCCATTTTGAGTTAATTTTTGTATAAAGTGTGAGAAAGGGGACTTCTTTCTTCCTTTTGGATATAGATATACAGGTCTCCTAGCACCATTTATTGAATAGACTGTTCTGGCCCAGCTAGGAGGACTTGACCGTCTTGTCAAAAGTCACTTGACTGTTTGTGAGTTCTCAATTTTGTTCCATTGGTCAATGTGTCTGTCTTTATGCCAGTACAATGCTGTTTTTACCACTGTAGTTAAGTAATATGCTTTAATGTCAGGAAGTGAGAGTCCTCCAAATTTGTTTTTCCTTTTTAAGATCTTTTTGGCTATTTGGGGCCGCCTACGCTTCCCCAAAAATTGATAATCTGTTTTTCCTATTCTGCAAAAAAAGCTGTTGGAATTTTCGTGGGAATTGTCTTGAATTTATAAAGCAGTTTGGGTAGAATTGATATCTTAATGATATTTAGTCTTCCAATTCATGAACATGGAATGTCTTTCCATTTATTTAAGTCTTCTTCAGTTTCTTAAAGCAATGTTTTGTAGTTTTCTGAATACAGGTCATTTATGTTCTTGGTTACATTTATTTATAAATATTTGATTGTTTTAGTTGCCAGTGGAAATCTAATTTCCTCCTCAGGTTGCACATCAATAGTGTATAGAAATGCTATTTATTTTGCATATTAATCTTGTATCCCACCATTTTGCCGATCTTGTCTATTAGTTCTAGTAGCTTTGTTGTGATTTTTTAAGGATATTCTAGATATATGATCATATCATCAGTAATACTGAAAGTTTTACTTCTTCTTTTCCTACTTTAGTGCCTTTTATTTCCTTATCTAGCCTAGTTGCTCTAACTAGAACCTCTAACACAATATTGAATAAAATGGTGACAGTGGGCATCCTTGTCTTGCTCCTGATCTCAGCAGGAAAGCTTTCAATCTCTCACAATTGAGTACTATGCTAACCATAGATTTTTCATATATGGACTTTACCATATTGAGAAAGCTTCTTTCTATTCCTATCTTTTGGAATATTTTTATCAAGAAATGGTGCTGTATCTTGTCAAATGCCTTTTTTGCGTCAATCAAGAGGATCATGTGATTTTTCTTCTTCAATTTATCAATGTGGTTTATTTCTTGTGTTGAGTTACCCTTACGTACCTGAGTAAAACCTCCTTGATCATAGTGTATAATTCTTTTAATGTGCTTTTGGATTCTGTTTGCAAGTATTTTGTTGAGGATTATTTTTTGTCCATATTCATTATAGATATTGGTCTGTAATTTTATTTTTTTGTAGTATCTTTATCTTCTTTTGGTATTAGGGTGATGTTGGCGTCACAGAATGAGTTTGTTAGAGTTCTTTCATGTTCAATTTTTTTGAAGAGTTTGAGCAAGATTGGTATTAGATTGTCTTTGAATGATTGGTAAAATTCACCTGTGAAATCATCCAGTCCCAGTGTTTTCACCTTTGGGAGGTTTTTGATGACTGTTTCAATCTCTTCATTTGTAATTGGTTTGTTGAGGACTTTCTCTTCTTCTAGAGTCATTGTAGGTGGTTTGTGTATTTCTATGAAAATGTCTAGTTTTTTGGCATACAGTTGTTCATAGTTTCTTCTTATGATCTCTTTTATTTAGTTTTGGCTCTCCCTTATTTCACTCTCCTGTTATGTCATCATCTTGCTGTGTGGCTCGTGGGGCCTGGTGGCTCACCTGCTCGTAGGGCCTGGTGGCACAACCACACACAGGGCCTGTAGGCTCACCCGCTTGCGGGGCCTGGTGACACACCTGCACACAGGTCCTGGTGGCCCAAGTGCCTTTTATATTTTTATTTTTAAAAATTTTACTGGGAGGTCCCAAGGATCAAACCCAGGTCCCTCCATATTGGAGATAGGCATCCAACTACCTGAGCCACATCTGTCCCCTGCTATAAGTCTTAAGGTTGACCAAAGATACCCAAAGTTACAGTCTTTGCCCATACACAATGGTCATATAATAAATCAGGCTTAGCTTATCACCAGCATTCTAAAAATCAGACCTAGGGAGGAAAACTAGGTGAGGGGACACATTCATGGTTTCTAATATAGCGAATGTTTAGCCTACTCTGATTATCACAAAATCAGGACAGAATATTCGCAGAATCAACATTTTAATTACACATTCAAGAACTTGCTTTTCAAGTTGTCTCTTTAAAATGTATCCGTCCATATATTTGGATTAAATTAAATTTATACATCAAAAACATTTTGCTCGGAATTCTAATGTTAAGTATAAACTATAACTTTTCAAAGCACAGTCCAAACACTATACAATAATGTTACCATTTATATTTATATGCTTCATCTGAAAAACTTATCTTATAAACAGGAGTTTTGCCCTGTTTCTCCAGAATAAATGTCCCTATGTCTAAAACTTCAAATGATAATCAAAAAAGTCAGATTCAAATATTTCTTGCTATCCATTTTCCTTCATCAGGCTTTGATAAAAACAGAGCCACGTGGTGTTGGAGCACCATCTTCCTTCTCAGTTATAGTCTCCACAGTCTCCAGTCCCAGAAGCTTTCTTTGTTGAAGCTGTCTTCTGTTTCTCAGCAATAGCTGCATAAACAGCAACAATCTCATCATTTGCAAAGTCATAG
>PVKH010017193.1:0-15058 GCA_004027955.1 Chaetophractus vellerosus | reverse complement strand
TTCTATTTATGGAGATGAGAATAGACAAAAGATGTTATCACAAATGCAATGCTGGCATCAGAAGTCAGAAAGAGGGAAAGATAATGGGTTTTATAGTTATGTAAGTTATGTAAATTGAGTAAGGGATTTTATTATTTCACTGTGTTGTTCCCAAAATTATCCCCAATCCCCAGCAAGTGTTAATAACTTGTTTTAGGGATTGGAGGGATTCGGTAGAATTGGCAAAGAGAATGTAGGGTAAAGAAATAGACTTCTTTTTCATCTGGGGTAGGGTTTTGTGCATGTGTGTGTATGTGTGCATTTTAAATTGGGACATGGACAAAGTCAAGCAATTCATTAACTCTTTCCATGGACCACTCCTCAGAGGGCAGGTGTCTTAACTCCCAGTAGAATGGAAAGAATTAAAAGCAAGGCCTCCAAAGTCCAAGTTCCTCAGATACTTCTTCCCTCCTCAGAAATTTCTGGACTCCACGTAGCTACAAAGGTGCTTTTTCCTCCTCCATAAACAGGGCAGAAACAAAGTAAACAGAAGCCATTGTTAGATCTGTAAATGACCATTGCACCACTTTCAGATCTTTCATGTAAGCCCTCAAAATATTCATTTAATGATTATTAATGAAAATTTAAAATTCATTCTGTTTATTTTCCAGATTTAAAATTCCATCTTGTTATTTTCACAGGATTTTATTTCCTGGAGTGAGTATGAAAGAAACAATCAGTTTATATTGAAATACACAGATGCTTAAGACAGGGAAAATATCCTAAAACTTAGAGGAAAATATATAAAGAAGTCTTATAACTCTATAATGAGAAGACAATCCCATAAAAAATGCTCAAAAGTTTTGAATAGACACTTCACCAAATAAGATATATGAACAGCAAACAAGGACACAAAAAGATCATCATTTGTTATTAAGGAAGTGAAAATTAAAAACCAAAATGAGATGCCACTTCCTACCCAATAGGCTGAGTAAAATAAAGACGAATGACCATACCACACGCTGGCAAGGATGTGAGGAACTGGAATGCTTGTGTACTACAGGTAGGATGGGAAATGGTACAGCCACTTTGGAAAACAGTTTTGCAGTTTCTTATAATGTTAAACACACTAAACATAGACTAAGTCACTAGCAATTCCACTCTTAGGTATGTACCCAAAAGGAATGAAAACATATGTCTATACAAAGACATATATGTGAAGGTTCATAGTAGTATTAATCAAAATAATGCAAAACTGGGAACAATTCAAATGTTTTGCAACTGGTAAATGGATAAGTGAAATGTGGTATATCTATTTAGTACCATATTATTCAGCAATAAAAAGGAACAAAGCACTGATGCATACTGATGCATGCAACAACATGGATAAATCTCAAAAACATTATGCTAAGAGACAGAAGCCAGAAACATGATTCCATTTATAAGAAATTTTGAGAAAAGATAAGATTATTGAGGTAGAAAGAACATCAGTGATCCCCTGGGGCTAAGGGTGGAAGCAAGGGTTGAATGTAAGTAGATATAAGGAAACTTTATAGGGTGATAAACCTATTCCAAAACTGGATTGTGGTAATGTTTGCACAAATGTATTGATTTTCTAAAACTCATGGGTGAATTTCATGGTATGTTAATATATATCAATAAAACTTTTGGAAAATTAGGAGGCATTTTCTAAAATTAATTTCATATTTCAACCATCAGACACCACTCTAAATAAAATATAGCATTCCAAAAATTATATTTAAATTTCTATTATTGGGCCAGAAAAAGTATGGTAGTTTAGGGCTTTCATGGACCCCAGAAAATCATGTCCTTAGAGCGAATCCATTCCTGTGAGTGTGAACCTATTGTAGGTGGGAACTTTTGATTAGATTACTTCAGTAAGGTTTGGCCCAGGGTGGGTCTTAATCCTCTTACTGAAGTCCTTTATACATGGGATGAATATGGAGAGAAACACAGAAAGAAACCCAGAGAAGCTCACAGAGAGAAGGCCACAGAACTGGAAAGAGAAAAGGCACAGAAGCTGAGAGAAGCCACAGAAACCAGAAAGCTGAAAGTGACAAGGTCCAGAGGAGAAGGGAGATGCCACCATTAGCATTCCCATTTGACAAAGGAGTCCAGGATTTCTGGAAGCCAGTCTTTGGGGAAAGAGTGTTGCCTGATGCCTCGACTTGGACATTTTTCTTAGCCTCAAAACTGTAAGCCTGAAAGTCAGTAAACCCCCATTGTAAAAGCAAACCCATTTCTGGTATACTGCTTTCGGCGGCTTTTAGCAGACTAAAACAGATTTTGGTGTGAGGAATGTAGGGTGCTGCAACTGCTAAAAAGGCTTCTTAATTGGCTAATAGGTAGATTTGGGAAGAACTGTGAGATGTTTGATAGAAAAGGCCTACATTGCTTTGAAGAGGCTGTTGGTAGAAATATGGATGCTAAGAGTACTTCTGTTGAGGCCTTGGACAGAAATGATTAACGTGTCATTGCAAACTGGAAGAAAGGTGATCCTTGGTTTACAGCGACAGAGGACTTGGTAACATTGACTTTTGATGTCAGATGGAAGGCAGAATTTGAAAGTGATAAGCTTGGATATTTAGCTGAGGAGATTTCCAAACTAAATGTGGAAAGTGTGGCTTGGCTTCTCCTAGAAGCTTATGGTAAAATGTGAGAGGAAAGAGATAAACTGAGAACTGAACTCCTGGGCACAAAGAAACCAGAAAGTGATGGTTTGGAAAATTCTGAGCTTCTGGAAAACAAGTCTCCAGAGAATAGTGCCCAATGTGAGGACTCAACTGAACATGGAACTAGTTAGCCAATTCCTTGTAAGCAGGGATTCGAAATGCAGGTATGCAAGAAGGATGTGTGGAAGATCTTGCTGTCTGACAGCTTGAACCCCTGTGTGTTGGATGTGAAACTAACAAGTTTTTTGCAAGATCTGTATGAATGGAACCACTGTTAGCTTGGATTAAAAGGGATAGAAAATGGATAGACTAAAGGAAAAGCCACTTCAAGAGCAGAAGCATGGAAGCTTAGGTCTGAACTGAAGACATCTTCTCAGGCTAAGAGAGCAGGCCTACCCACGTGTGTGGAAAGAGTGAGTATGCCTCAGCACTTGAAGAGGGTGGATCTTCCACCCCATTGTTCAGGGACAGTGCTGCTGCCCCAGGCTTCAAAGAGGTTGGAGAACATTCCCCAGGGATTGGGGAGAGACAGCTTGCCACCCCACTGTTCTGAGAGGGTTGAGCCTGTGCCCCGGAGATTGGGGAGAGTCTGCCTGTCACCCCAGTGTTCTTGAAGGGTGAAGTCTAGATTGCAACAGCCACCAGGATACTTGTTGAGGGTGAAGCTGAGAACATGGCTGTTGGGCAAGCTCTTGGAAAGGGTGGGGCCCCCACTCCACCAGGTCCCAAGGACAAGAAATCATGGTTCCATAGTTGACTCTTAGACCTTGAAATCTAATGGTTTATGCCCTGCAGCATTTTGGAACTGTTTGGGACTGGTGACCCCTGTTTTCCTTCCAATGTCTACCTATGGCAATGGGAATGTGTATCCTATGACTGCCCTTCCTTTGTATATTAGAAGCAGATAGCTTGTTTTCTAAGTTTCACAGGGCCACAGACTGCGTCCCAGGACAGACCACACCAATAACCGATTTTGATGAGACTTCGTGATTTAAGGCTTTGGGATATTGTGATGGAATGAATGTATTTTGCATATGGAAGGAACATGTCTTTTTGGGGTCCAGAGGGTGGAGTGTGGCTGTTTTAGGGTTTTATGGGCCCCAGAAAATCATGTCCTTAGAGCTAATCTGTTCCTGTGGGTGTGAAACTATTGGAGATGGGAACTTTTGCTTAGATTACTTCAGTAAGGCATGGCCCAAGATGGGTCTTAATCCTTTTATTGGATGAATACAGAGAGAGACACAGAGAGAAGCCCATAGACTCTCACAGAGAGACAGCCACAGAAGAAAAAGAGAAAAGCCATGGAAACTGAGGGAGGAAGCCACAGAAACCAGGAAGCTGAAAGCAACAAAACCTGGAGAAGGAGAGATGCCACCATGTGCCTTCCCTTTTGACAGAGGAGTCCAGGACCTCTGGCAATCTGTCTTCAGGGATAGAGTGTTGCCTTGATCTGGACATTTTTCTCAGCCTTCAAACTAAGCATACAAGCCAGTATGCCCCCATTGTAAAATCCAACCTATTTCTGGTATATTGCTTTAAACATCGTTTAGCAGACTAAAACAAAAAGCAAGGATCACTCAACAGAACTTAAATATTAGGTTATATATCACTGGTAATTTTGGTACCATTGCTATGTAAGAAGAAACCTATTTTCATTTTCACATTTTTGAAATAAGACCCTCTTCCTTCATGATTTTGCTAAACAACCTCTATGATGCTTGTAAAATTCCATAAGTAGAACAGTCTCCTGAAACTGGAAGAAATTTGGGATACTCATCTAGCTCATCCTCAGTTTTACAAATAAGGAAACAGAATCAGAGAGGTAAAATAACTTACCCAATGCCACACAGCTGTGAAACAAGGAAAGATCAGAGACTAGGACTCCTGACTCCTAATTGAATGAGATTTTTATTTTTACTTTTCTCTGTACCACACTATCCAAGAAAAGAGAGGCATGTGCCAGGGTTAAGGGAATCTTGACTTTCTAAAATCCGACTTTTCCTTTTTCTGATATGTTTTGCACTTGCAATGAGCCCAGAGGTGATAATCCTATAAAGTAAATAAACATAAGATGTTATCTCCCATAGGGCAACTTCTGGTTGTGACTAAATGAGCCAAGATGAAGAAACACTTCAAATAAAAGACTCAGCTGGAATAACATAGAAAAGAGGCTGCTTAGATTGAAAGGGAATCTGGCACATAGCCACTGTGATTCATAAACTATAATGTAATAAACTTGTATGAACAAAAATCTAATTTCCATATTCAATACTGGTTACCTGAATGAGCCATGTGAGAGCTAATTTTTGGAAACAACATTAATTCTCTGGAAACAAAATGAGCCACTTGATACCAGCCGGAGTGTGAGAGCTAAAGGGTTTTCAAACCCTACATCCCATAGATGCCTTTTCTCCACCTCCAGATTCTAAGAGGTATCCCTAGAAACTTCTTAAATTGAATATTAACCAGGTTTAATGTTTTTTTTTCCCCATCACCTCTGTTTGATGAAAAAAATAACACAGGACCAAAATTTAGGCATCTGAAAAAAATAAAAGAAAGATAAGGACATTTGAGTCTCAGAAAATTTGAAAGGCCTCTCAGTATCACCAAAGCAGAGATCTCCATTATTTGTAGTAAAGTGACAGAGACTAACTGATTTGTGGGACTGAAAGACCATAACTAGCAGTATTTACCCCAAAAGACTCAGGCAAACTAATTCTTGCTAAAATTTCAATAAAGCCCTGGAACAATGAATGTGAGGATTTGATAGTCCTTAAACTTAAAATATGAAGGAAACAGCTTAAGAACTGTGGTAGATATTAGTATTGTTCAAAATATTCACTGCATTATTCACTGTTGCCCGATTAACACCAGACTTAGCCATGTGATTTTCTCTGGCCAAGGAACTGTGAGCAGTGATGCAGCACTTCCACATCCCAGCAGAAGCTTTAGGAGCCATCTCATGACTCCGTTATGTTCTCTTCCCATTGCCACAGGTAGAAAAATGTCCCAGAGAGAAGACTGTCTTTCAATATGGGACCTGAAATGAAGAGAATATGGAGCTGCAACTGACTCATGATAAATATATAGATCGAAGAAGAAATAAACCTTTCAGTTGTAAGTCACTGATTAATTTGTTACTGCAGTATAACCTAGCCGAATCTGACTGATACAAGAGTTAAACAAAAAGAGTTTGGGTTTGTTTGTTTGGGTTAATGCACTACATGGTGCTTTGCAGACCTTAAACTGACAGCAAAATAAAACTGTTGTTACATATGTCCATTATCCTACACCACTTTTTTGCAAACACTTTTGATCTAATGAATGCATTATAATATAATACACATGAATGTGGAGAGAGAGAGAAGAGTCATGAAACAATTCTCTTACTATGTATGATGTACTCTGATATCTTCTCTTCTATTTCGTTTTTTAAAATGACCTATTAAAGGAGCACAACCCATTGTCCTTGGTTTTACCTATTGTCCAACTTGTTGGATTCTACTCAAATATGCCTTTCCCTTATTTTTTTTCCTCCCAAATTTTAACGTAATAGTACTTGACTGACTTCACCTTACAATCACCAGGAAAATCATTATAAATACTGCTCCCCAACCTCAGAAATGATGATTTATTTGGAAGGGGTTGGAAACCAATTTTTAACATTTGCTAATTCCTTATTGGTTCCTTTCTCAGAGGAAGGTGAGATAAGGAGCCACTCTTTCACAAAGTGGATGAAACCTGGTGATAATGCATCTGTGCAACCTGTCCTGGGAGACTCAGCAGGATTTTAACCTTTTGTTGAATATCAGTTACAGTTAGCTATAGAACATTTTAAAATAAATTGCTGGAAAACAAATTTAATTATCAACTTTCATATAAATAATTTTATACTTGTGTACACGCTTGAGTTCCTCAAAATCTGCCACCTTAATTTGGCTTCCTCTTCAACGGAAGATCCCAAAATTGTTTATCTTATCTGGGCATACAGTTCCTTTCATATGCCAATGATTTCAAACTAATTATAGCTACTTGTAGCAATCTCGATTAGCTGGATCACTAATTAATCAATGAATCAATCAATTCATTAATTCAAACAAGTACTCTGTACTCAATTTGTGTCAGTCACTGTCCTAGGTGACAGTGATTCAAGGAAGAATGAGAAACACAGGCTCTTCCCTGTAAGAGCTCAGTGTTGAAGGGGGTAGGTGTGGGTATATGCAAAAAGATAATTAAGATACACTGTCGTGATTGCAATGATAGAGGTTATTATGGATTAGGTGTTGTATATTGTAATTCACTTCTTAGTTTGATTTATTTTTTAGGAAGCTTCTACACTTCATTTTTCCTTGTCATCACTCTCCGTTGAATTTAACACACTAATCCTCCATATACCCTCACCAAAGGAATATTGTTGCTTAGCAGAAATACAATGATATTTAATGATTATACCTGATCCAGCTGTGCATAATTATGCTCAAACCCCACAGAAGCATGTGACCCCCTCAATTGTCTATTCACAACCCCACAGGAAGCACTCACATCCTTTCTTAGCATGTCATAAACACATTATGTGACTTCAGTGCTGAGTAAAGCATGTTTCTCTGACCCCATGCTCTTTCTCATTTCTATCTCTGCAACTTTGGAAAGTCAGGACTTAGAATATTTAATGCATTCCATTTTGCTCTTAGCCTCTGCAACTGGTAAATTTGTAATAATAATTTTTTCTAATGATGATGATATGCATATAAAGGCCACATTAAAGGTATTTCATGAGATGTGTGTGAAAAAGATACTGTATATCTTTTCTCAAAATTTAATTCCCCAAAATGCATATTGCAACTTCAGCTGAATGGAATATGGAAAAGTCAATTGATTAGTAGATGCCGTACTCAAAGTATCAATTGTCAGCATTCCATTGTGATCTGAGGTTTAAAAATTCATGAATGATACATTATCATAGCCAATAAGCATTAGCATCATCCTTCCATACCCACATGCTCGAGAATCTGTGCATATGTTTAAAATGAAATTACTTTACAGTTTATTTAATTTCAAAATAAACAGGGGCATAAGTTCACAGAGACTTCTCTCTAATAACATTACTTCCAGAAGAAAGATATATGTTGGATGCTCTGTGTGGGTCAAGTTTATTCAGACTGTGTATCTGTCCCTAATAATAAAATGAAGCAATTAGGTATAATTAGATGTATTACAACAAACAGCCTTACTCTTCTAAAAATAATCAGAAACAAAGTCATAGATAATTTACATGGAAAATTTTAATTTTTTTATACCACAGGTAAAATCATTTTCTAACATAAGCCTGGCAAAGATTTTAGAAAGTTTAAAACATGACGGTTGAAATTTAGCTGTTATCTTGAACCTTGAGAGAAACTTCAAATTCAACCACACAATCTAGGAGCAGTGTGATGTTATCTTCATTTGGCTTCATGCGTCCCTTCATGCAAATAAACAACTTATTCTAGAGGGCCTGGGAAGCTCTTCCATAGAGTGCCATGGGGTTGAAGTCAGAAGAAGCCAATGACCTATGAAAGCTCTTGCAGTTTCTATTGGGTGTATAAAATTTAATGACAAATGCTGACTTCATAGATTAAAAAATATAGAGAGAGCTGTGCTTTATGTAGGAGAAGGCAGGGGTGAAGAGGAAAGGCAGGCTGAGACCACTACCCCTCTGATCACCTGATCTTAGGGAAAACACTACTTGCAGAAGGATTTCAGTGGCTGCTTAGTATTACCAAAGCTACGGGCTCTTCTGAAATAGTTCCTCTCTTCTCTGTCCACACTAGGATGGTGTGGCTCACACTTACGACATGCAGCCAGCTGGGCAACCAGCAGGTTGAAGGAGCGCCTCCTCCAAGGCCACTCTACTGCACTGCTTGATCTACACGTCCAGATTAAGGCTGACGCTATATCCACAAAATGCAATGGTGTCATTGGAAGATAATCTGAGCAGAGTGAATGACGGTTGAACATACTGAGATGCTGGAATTAAAAGCAAATGTTGTAATGCGTCCTAAAAACCTAGGTTGGTCATCTTGGTGGCAAAGAGCATGAAATCTGGAGCCAGAAGGTCTGGGTTTGACTCCTGGTCTCACTCCCTACTCAACGTATAATCTTGGGACAAGATTCCATTCTGTAGCTTGACTTCTTCTGCAAAGTGGGGCTAATAATGATACTACTTTGGGCAGCTGTGAGGATTCAGTGGTGTATATTAAAATATTAAGAACATTTAAGCTCATAAGAAGGGTTCTATAAATAACAGTTATTTTTGTTAATTACATAATATCTGACATGAAAATGAACAGACGAGAATGTTGAGAAATGGCATGCGATGGTCCTACAATTATAAAGACCCTCTTAACTTGGAGCATGCGAACTTCCCAAATTAGTGATGTTTTCCAAGCTTTAGTCATTCATTGACCATTGGCAAATTTTTCCATCCATCACCACGAATCACTTCACATTATTTTCTTAGTATTTTTGTTTAAATGAACTCATTTCTTTCAGATAAATTACAACCAGGAAGAAAAAGGCATTAAAAAAAAAACCCAAAGCATTGTTATTAAATTCTAGCTAGATATGCTGTAGTCTGCAGAAATCTCCAAACCCAAGGCCTGTTCTCCTGGCTTGAAAGAAAGATTAGCAATTATTATGGGGTGGGGAGACTTGGTTCTTAACTTACTGAAGGTTTAAAACTAACTGCAAAGGGTTTAACTTTCTCACAAGATAATTCCATGTTGAAGCCAAGGTCGGCGGCATCACCGCGCTTTGGAAAAGTTGTCCCTGCTGCACTGCTTCCTGGAGAAAGCCTCTACAAAGAAAACATCAGATATGGTGTTGCAGGAAGAGCCTGGCTTCCAAGATACTACTGAAGTTCCTGATCCACCTCCATATCCCAACCGACTAGTTAGGGAGGAGTGTTCTAAAATCAATGAGAAAACCAGTTTAAAAACTACAGATTCATTTAAAGAGTCCAGGAAAAAATGCCCAATTGTGCCAGCCTTTCACAGACATTAGTTTTTGCTTCTGAGTTCCATTTATTGATGAGGTTGGTGTCCCTACTTGCTGCTGTCAGGTTTATAACAAAGTGATCTCACCCTTGCAATGTGATTGGGGAATTCACTGAATTCTAAACCACCATAAACACATTAAACTTTAATTTAGAATCTCTCAAAACTGCAGGCAAAACAGAATCCGTGAGAACTCAGACTAGTGGGTTTGGGAGCCCTCACAGGCAGTCAGGCAGCTGGGCCCAGAGAAAGGTAAACTGCCTGGGTGCTTCTTGCTCCTGAAAATTGTGATGACAAAGGTTTGGTTTTTATAAAAAGCAGTGTGAGAGGCAAAGCAGTGTGAGCTTGCTCAGGCCAGGTTCAATGACAGAAGGAAGCAGGTAAAACAAGTCTCTAAATACTGTCTGGCAGAACATTCCGTGTATTTTCCCATCACCCAGTTAGCTTTGCCTTTTCATTTATGAGGTCTAGAGCTGAAATTGATTCTCTGGAAAGAGGGGTTTGGGTAATCTCCAGTTTACAATGCATGTGGCTGATTAGGCTCTACTTTCCCTTGGGGAAAGATTTTGAGGGTGTAAAAAGCTCGAAGCCATTTCTGACTTCTCCGGGAGTTTGGAGTTTTCTCTTCTGTGCCCCCACCTCAAAAACTTTTAGTATACCTGGTTTACAGTGGAAACATTTTGCATAATATGGCAGCCTTTTGCACTAGTCCTAACCTCCTCTTTTGGAAAGAACTATGTCTTTTTCTTCTTCAAATGCCCAGCACTTGTCACATAGCCAAGCATTAGAAGAGGCTCAAATAGGTATGCTAAAGGAGGAGATGTTTAAATAAATAGACTAGGTTTAAAAAAGCCTATATTCACTGTAGAAACATTAGGAAATAGAGATAAGCAAAACTTTCCATAATCCAACCATCCAGAAATAAACTAATGCCTTAATTTACATCCTAAAGACTTTTTCTATTCATATATGCAGGCAATTTTTGCTTTGCATGAGAGTGTGGGAATATAAATATGAAGCTGAAACTGTGCAAAGTAATCTCAGTAACCAATGGGAAAAATTATAATTGCTCCATGAACTTTAAAAATTTTTGTCAAAGCATTAAAAATTCTTACTATTGGTTAAAACTGTAGAGGGCAAAATCAGTATTTTTAAATGATGGGACAAAAAACAATAATAGTAACAAGAAAGTTAACATTCATTGAGTACTTACTACGTGCCAGGTAGTATGTCAAGCAATTTACATATATTATCTCAATTAATCCTCAAATGAGTGTCTTTATGAGGAAGGTACTATTTTTCTAGTAGTTCTTTTATAGGTGAGAAAATTGAAACTTACAAAAGTTAAATAACTTAACTGAAGCATGGCACGGGCAGGGTTTTCATACGTATTTTTCTGATTCCAGAAGCCCTTTGTGTTAGTTATCATTGCTGGGTAACAAATAACCCTCAGACTGAGGGGCTTAAAACAACAAACATTTATTATCTCACAATTTCTGTGGGTCCGGAATCAATGCACTGCTTAGGATGCCTCTGGCTCACAGAGTAAAACCATGAGGCTTTACTCAAAATGTTGGCTTTAGTTCTTGGTTCCACTATGAGGAAAGAGAGTAACCTAGAAAATGTAATGAGAAAACCCACAAAGATAAAAATTGAGAGGCTGGAAACACATCTAGAAATTTACGGAAAACTGAAAAGATATTTAATAGGGGCCTTCAAATGTGAAAGTGTATGTATGTTGACTTGCTGCTCATCAACGTAAGTGAGCATGAAACATGGAGCCATAGACTGCAACATGCAGGATTTCATACATAAATACAGAATAAAGTCCTGATGTTAACCCAGGCGTCAGTGAGATCCGCACACATTCACACAAGTCTGAGTAATGTAAGGGTGGCCTTTCCTGAACATGAGGGATTGGATCAAATGGCATAGGCTCCTTCTACATTAAGTTCTGATAAAAACTAAACAGGGTTTTGTAAATGTTTGGGAGAAAGGCAGCCAGATCTTCCATATAAGGTCAATTTTGTCTCCCTGAAAGTTAGTTTCTGCCAACTCAAGAACTCTGGCAATGATTTTTTTTTTTCCATTTGTTTGCAAGCAAGACAGTTTTTATTTTCCTTCCTTTTAAAAATTTTAAGAACCGGGGATTATTTGAATGGTTTTTCTATTTTAGTGGAGCCAAAGCAGTTGATCTAGCTATATCCAGATGGTTTGCATTGCTTTGGCTGATTTCTGTTTAATGGTTTAATGTTGCTAATAATCCTTTTAATATATTTAAATTTGTGTTTGGGGGTGGGGAAAGGGGGCAGAACTGGTATAGTTTGGAAGTCACAACTCCTGCAGGACTTCTGTTGATCTGTTAAATCCAACTGTGATCTCTAGTACTTGTTCCAATTTTGTTGAACTCACAGTAACCTCCTCCTTTAAGCTGTGAATGCTGAATTGCAGTGGTTCATTAATAGGGACATTCAGGGAATGTGGGCCTGCCAGTTTAGGAAATGTATATCTTTAATATGAAATGAATCCTTTAGAAAAGAAATCAAACTATAGCCTATAATTCAGTAGAGGAAAAAACATGTTGTTAAGGAAAAAAAATCAACAATAAAGTTATCATCCACATTCAGTAAGTCCCAGGCCTGTCACTCTTCAATCTTCAATCTCTCTCTAACACCAATGACCTCCAGCCCATCTCGAGCCCCAGCCCTACTTTGCTCCTCTCCAGGATGCAAACAATGACCTCTCGGCTGGTTGGTGTCTTTATTGTCACCCTCACCTCCATAATGATACTAAACATAATAACTAACACATGTTGATAGATTACTATGGAGTGAGGCCCAGTGCTAAATGCTTTTCATGGTCTCATTTAATCTTCATAATAGAGCGAGAAGGTAAATTCTATTACTATCTCCATTTTACATGTGCAAACTAAGGTTCAAAGAGGTTAAGCAACTCACACCAAATCATAAATCAATTCTATCCTTCACATTCAACCTCAAGATGTGAAAGCACACCGTGTCACTTTGATGATTGAAACCCTTACTGGCTTCTCCGTACAAACAAAATGAAGCCCAAACTCCTTAGTGTGGCATGTAACAGTGATTACGGTCAATGCTGAGCATTTTCCACGTCCCCGGGGTTTCATGTATGTGGCTGCCTAATCCTCATCTCTACACTACAAGATATGTGTCCTTCTCATTGTGTTAGACAAAGAAATGGAATCTGAGAGGGGACTCCCAAGATCCCAAAGCTGGTAACTGACAGCTTTGACCCCAAACTTGTGTTTTCCCCTATGCCACTCTGCCTTCCTATACCTTGGCCTCTGCCAACCTATATGACTTCATCTTCCCCCATTTCCTTTCCCCCCATTCATTCTACTTTGTTGAAGTAATTCTGGAATATAGATATTAATTCCCAAAACATGTTCTTTCCTATCCCCAGATATACTTTTTCTTCTGGTTTACCTGACAACGTGTATATGTCATTAAGACTCAGCTTCAACTGTACCTCTTCCTAGGAAACTTTGCTTGCTCTTCTCCCCTCCACCCTCTCTCCTTGCTAGAAGGTGATGACTTCTTGTTTTAATGATACTATATAAATAGTTTTGAGGAGGCTGTTACCTTACTTTACTATAAATGTTTATTTATAATAGACAGGATTCATATTGGCTCATTTCCTTCAACTAATTATTCCTGAATGTCTACTGATGTGTCTCACATTTATCTGTTTTCCCAGCTCCTAACACAGGGCCTGACACTTTAATGCTCAAAAAATAGCTGTATGAATGAATGACTAAATAAATAGAGCTTTCGCTCAGGAACCTAGAAGAGCAGAATCAACAGCAGTTATTTCTGAATCAGCGTATAAAGCGCCTGAAATATGGCTCGCCATGATTCACTTCCCTTCTTCGCTCCTGGAAAGGACCTCCTTGATCTAAATGCCATTTTTTAAAAGATGCATTAAATAGCCAAGGAAGGGGCTGGCTGTATATCCCAGTTGGTATGGCGCCGGTTTATCACATGGGAGGCCCCGGGTTTGGTCCTTGGGCGTCCTCGAACGAGCGGACCACCTCGAGAAGGCAAGCCAATGCAGGCGGGGCACACTGCCACGGGCAAAGGCAAGCCCCTGCGGGCAGGCAAAAAGGCAAGCCCCCGCGGGCAAAGGCAGACCCCCGCGAGCAAAGTTGAGCCCCCACAAGCAGGCGGGCCGCTGCGCCGGTGAGCTGACTCGGCAGGTCGCCCCAGCAGGGGGAGACAAGCAGACACAGAGGAACGCAGAGAAAAATGAACACAGCAAGAACAAGCAAAAAGGGGGGGGGGGATGTATAATAATAATAAAAAATAGCCAAGGAACTCTTCTAATTCTTGAAAGTTTAGTGCAAAGTGGAAAGTTGCAAGTACGTAAGAAACTTTTTGGTCGGTCATTTCAAGAGTGTTCCTCCAAAAGGCGGGCTTCTCTATCTCTATCACCTGTCATGTGTAAATCAGTATCCCAAATGGCACACAGGCATGGCTAACTGTAAGGATGAGGGAAGGGCGGAGACCGCTGCTTCCTCAATCCTTTCTAGAGGGGTTCCAAGTGCTTCTTTTAGTGACTGTTTCACTATAAAGAGACCAGATTGAGCTCAGGTTCTTCCCTAGATCCTGAGGCCCAAGAATTTGATTTCTGTCTCCTCTTGTCTGGCAGTGCCATACTTCTCTCTTGCTCTCAGCAGCATTGTCCCTGCAGCTGTGCTCTCTGATCCATCCAGAAGGGTTGGAAATACAGACCACAGCTGGGCGGTTTCAGGACACACCCATGCCAGGGCAGGAAAAGGGCTGCTTGTACTGTTTCTTCTCATTGTTGTCCCTCAGATCACACACTACTCACGCATAAGGCGTGAATGTGCATGTGTGTGTGTATGGGGGGGGGGAGGGGATTGAGATCTGAACTATTTGCAAATTGAAAAAATCGGAAAGATCTAATCAAGCAAATTTCATTGTTTTCCAGACATACCATGTATATTTACTTACACACACACACATTGCTACTGCTTCTGGCTAAATTTCTTTTTAAACAAATCAATTTTATTGATATATATGATACATATGAAGTGTATGCTTTATATACAATTCATCCAAAGTGTACAATCAATGGTATTTTGTGTAATAACATAGTTGTGCATTCCTCAATTCAATCATTTTTAGAGCATTTTCATTACTTCAATAATAATAATAAACAAAAAGACAAACAAGAAAATTTGTCACCTCTCAATCTCCCTCTCCGTCCCCTGCTGTACACAGCTGCTATTTCTGGCTATTCTTCACATTTATTTATTTATTTATTAAGCAGTTTTATTGGGATATATTTATA
>PVKH010017192.1:0-15494 GCA_004027955.1 Chaetophractus vellerosus | reverse complement strand
AAAAAAAAAAAAGATACTTAGAGTACATAAAATGTTACAGAAAAAAAAGTAAGGGATTCCCATATGCCCCACTCCCCACACCTCCCACTTTTCCCATCACCCAACAACTTTATTGGGGAACAAATGATGCAAAATAAATCGCTAACCTGCACATGTGACAAATGTGCAGTTTGATGCATTTGGCAGATTATACACCTGTGGAATGCGTTCAAGCTACAGAACACTTCCATTGCTCACAAGTTCCCAGGCAGCCACTGAGCTGCATTTTGTCGCTGTAGCTTAGTTTGCGTTTTCTAGACTATCACGTAAATGGAACGGACTTAAATACAGAGAACAAAGCCAGACTTGTTTCCATTAGCACAGTAATGGGATCCGTCCATGTTATTGGGGGCATCAATAGTTCCGTCTTACTGCTGCGTAGTTTCCTCTTGTATGGATAGACCATATTTTGCTTTTTCATTCAGTTACTGATGGACATGTGTGTTGTTTCGAGTTTGGGGCTATTATGAACCAAGCTATGAACATCTATGTACAAGTGTTTGGTTGGACATATATGTTTTCATTTTTCTTGGGTTAATACCTATGAGTGGAGTTGCTGTGTCATAAGGTGGAGTTTAATTTTAAGAAACTGCCAAACTGTTTTCCAAAATGGTTGGACGTTTATATGCTCACCAGCAGTGTATATGAGTTAGAGGTGCACCAAATCCTCACCAACACTTGGTACTTTCAGTCTTTAATTTTAGCCATTCCAATGGGTGTGAGGTGCTATCTCCTTGTCATTTTGAATTACACTCTCATGCTGAGCATTTTTCTCATGTGCTTATTGGCCATCATATATTTTCCTTTCGGAAGTGTTTGATCAAATATTTTGCCCATTTTTTATTAAGCTGTTTGATTTTTTTATTGACAGGTAAGAGTTCTTTTCTTATTCTGGATAGAAGCCCTTTACCTGATAAATATGTTGCAAATATTCCCTTCCAGCTTGTGGCTTGTCTTCCATTTTCTTCATGATGGGTTTTGAACAGCAAAATATAAAGTCCAATTCAGCAATATTTTGTTTTATGACTCATGTTTTCTGTGTTATATCTAAGGATTTTTTTCCTACCTCAGATTGCAAAGATATTCTCCCATATATTCTTCCAGATGGCTTATAGTCTTAGCTTTTGTGTTTGACAATACGATCCATTTTGAGTTCGTTTTTGTGCATGGTGTGCCGTGAGGGTCAGTGTTCATTTTTTCCAAACACATATCCAGTTGTTGCAGCACCGTTCATTGAAAAGACTTTCCTTTCCCACCGGATGGCCTTTGCACTTGTTTATAAAATCACTTGACAACAGACAATGTGTGGGTTTCTTTCTAAACTCATATTCTCTTCCATGGATCCCTATCTGTTTGTAAATACCAAAACCGTCTTGATTGCTATAGCTTCTATGTAAGTTCTAAAATCAGATAAGGCAAGAAATTGTTTTGGTATTCTAGGTCCTATGAATTTCCACAAAATTTTAGAATCAATGCATCAATTTCTGCAAAAAAAAAGGCTTTTGATATTTTGTGTGGGATTGGGTTGAATTTGGGGAGAAATGACATCTTAACAATATTGCGTCTCTGAATTCATTAACGTGTTATCTATTTCGGGCTTCTTTAAGTTTTCAGTAATATTTTGTAGTTAACAGTGTAGAGGTCTTATACTTTTTTTTACTATATTTATTCCTAAGTATATTATATTTTAGTGCTATTATAAATTGCATTTAAAAATTTTCATTTTCCAATTGTCTCTGCAAGTACATAAATATACAATTGACTTTGGTACATTAACCTTCTGTTCTCAACCTTGCTAAATTCACCTGTTACTTCTAGTAGTAGTTTTGTAGATTACTAGGAATTTTCTACATAAAATTCACATCAACTGAAAATAGAGAATGTTTTCCTTTTTTTCTTTTTATCTCTGTGCCCTTTGTTTCTTTCTCTTGTCTCTTTATAATAGCTAGGAAGTCCAGTACAATGCTAAATAGAAGTGGTGGGACTGGGTTTATGATTTTAGAGGGAAAGCAGTCAAGTTGTTTAAGTATTACATGTTATGTATTATGTTAGCTTCAGGATTTTCATTGGTACAGCTTATCAGATTGAGGTGTAGGGGGTCTCTACTGTATTACTTTCCACATGGTTGCTGTAACAGAAATTCATCGTCTCATAGTTCTGGAGGCTAGAAGTCTGAAATCGAAGTGAAACCAGTAGGGGAGAATTCTTCCATGTCTCTTCCTAGCTTCTGGTGGTTTGCCAGCAATCCCTGGCATTTCTTAGCTCACACTTGCAGCTCTCCAGTCTCTGCCCCTGTTACGTGGCCATCTTCTCTCCTACCACTGCCATTTTCCCCTCTTCTTATAAGGACAGTGGTCATATTGGGCTAGGGCCCACCCTACTCCAGTCTGACCTCATTTTTGACTAATTCCATTGGCAGCAATCCTATTTCCAAATTAGGCCTTGTTCTGAAGAACTGGGGGTTAGGGGGCCAAGACTGCAATATATCTTTTGGGGGAACACTGTTTAATCCATAATATATACTATTCTTAGTTCGCTGAGAGTTTTCATTATATAGGGGTATGGAATTTATCAAATGATTTTTCTGCATCTATTGACAGGATCATATGAGTTTCCCCCTTTATTCTGTTAATATGGTGGTTTATATTGATTGGTTTTTTGAATGTTATATCACGAGGTTCTCTTTTTCTTTGGTTTCCGGTATGTTGCCTATGATACACTCAAATATGATTTACCCTGTTTGGAGTTTACTAGCATCTGGATTCTGCAAATTTTTGTCTTTCACTAAACAAAGGAAGTTGGTGGCTTTCCTCAAATATTTATTTTTCTGCCCCATTATTTCTTTCCTTTATTTCTGAGACTCAACACCTGTAGATTAAATATTTTTATATTGTCCCAAAGGTCTCTAGGCTTGCTTATTTTCTCAATCTTTTTTTCTCATCCTTTAGAAAGGATAATTTTTATTATCTATTTTCATGCTCACTGACTCTTCTCTCATTTCCATTTTGCCATTAAGCCTATCCAGTGAATTTTTAAGTTTCAGATATTTATTTTCTGTTCTGAAATTTCCATTTGATTCTTTTTTTGGTTACATATCCCCCCCCCTTCTGTTTACTCTTGCTGTGTTCATTTTTTGTGTTCTTCTGTGTCTGCTTTTGTCTCCCCCCGTCGCAGCAACGCGCCGAGTCAGCTCACCACATAGGCGGTTTGCCCCGCTCACAGGCGGCTCTGCTCTGTTCGCAGGTGACTTGCCTTGCCCATGGCAGCTTTGCCCTGCCCATGGCGGCTTTTTGCCCTGCCCACGGTGGCCCTGCCCTGCCCACGGCAGCTTGCCCTCTAAAGGCGGTCTGCCCGCTCGGAGAGGCCCCGGGAACTGAAGCTGGGGCCTCCCATGTGGTGAACCGGTGCCTTATCCACTGGGCTACAGCCGGCCCCCCATTTGATTCTTTTTATATGTTCTATTTCTCAGATGAGATACCCTTAATTTTCATTCATTTGAAGCATATTTTACTTTACTTCACCAGCACTGTTAGTAATAGCTGCTTTACAATCCTAGTGTGTAATAGGACTAGTCTTTAGTCCTAGGTAATTCTAACATCTGGGGTATCTTGGGGTTGATTGTCTTTTCCCTTGAGAGTGGCTCACTTAGTTTTTATTGTTTGTTTTTGTATGTTAGTTGATTTTTTATTGTATCCCAGGTAAAGTATATGGTATGTTGAGGAGACCCAGGATTCTGTTATATTTCCCTGAAGAACGTTGGGGCTGCTGCTTTAGCAGGTAATCAGCTTGTTTAGACTTAAAGTATAAGCTGTGGGCAGCACTTCAGAGCTCAGATCAATTACCTTAGCTTTTGCTGCCCTGTCTGTTCTGCGCATGCACAAAATTAGGGCTTTCCAGCCCCACATCTCTCTCCTCTAGGATTCCTCACTCTCCAGGATCCTTGGCTCCTTCTCCTGGTTTCTCTGGCTAAACAGAGAGCAGGCTTTAGGTAAGCACTTTAGGCGCCCCCATTGTGCTGCTCTACAAGTATTCTCAGGGCAAAGCTGGGAACAAATAGGAGGGGCAAGTCACCCCATGCTAATGCTTCTTGAACTTTTGACTCCCTTTGCCATCTGCATGCTTTTGCTCACTCTCCAAATCACCAGCTAGATTTACAGGAGACTTAATGCACCAGTGTCCACGTGGAGCCAATTCCTTTTCTTTCTCTTCGTTTGCTTAAACAAATATGTTTCCTAAAGTTCTATTTTAAGGTTCTGTCCTTAGGCCTTCCCTCATGCTGTTAAAGTTTCTCAGGAACCTCAACCATTCATTCACGTAACCTCTGTGGGCAGGACTCTCAAGCTGAATTTCTCACTCTTTCTTTTTTTAATTAAAAAAAAATTTTTTTAAACATTCTTAGATTACATAAATGTTACACAAAAATTATAGGGTTTCCCATATGCCCCACCTCCCACACCTCCCACACCTCCCACATAAACATCCTTCCTTAGTGTGGTACATCACCTGCAATAGATATACACATCCTGGGGCTTTGCCACTGAGCATGGACCATAGTTCACATTGTAGACCACACTCTGTCCCACACAGTTCTGCAAGTTATATGATGATATAAAATGGCCTATATCTGTCATTGCAATGTCACTCAGGATAATTCCCAAGTCCCGAAAAAGCCCCTGTATTACAACTGCTTTTCCCTCTTTCTGCCCACAAAGCGTCCAGTGGCCACTGGCTCTACATTAATGTTGTAATTACTTTCATAGAATGAATCACAATAAGTCTATAACAGAATACCAGTAAGTCCACTCTAGCCCATAGCTCTCCCCCAATCCCAAGGAGTCTGAGATGGTGATGTCCACTCCACCTCCAAGTGAGAGGGGGATTATATCCCATGGATCAGATGGATGGGATTATCCTGCCCGCAGCCGCAGACTCCCTCCATTCCGTGGGATGGCTGCCATCCATCATCATCTCCCCACTAGGTGTCCTAGGTGAGTTCATTAAGCTGTAGAGTAGGAGTTGCAGCTCCACCGAGATTCCAGGCCCAGCTGGCACATGGACAGCCTGAAGACTCCAGTCTGTGGAAGTATACCTACAAACTCCGGCACCACATATAGCTTTGAATAGAAGGGACAGATGGACCATGTGCAGGGAGGATATATTTGGGTCCAACTCTGTCACTCCCAGGAGCAACGATTTCAAAGCAGGGCCTACTGATGAGGCACCAAACTCTGGGGCTATCCACCCTGATATAGGACTTGGGTGTCTCCAGAGCCCTCAGGAGCCCCTCTGTTTGGAGTGATAGCCACATTGGAAGCCTATGAGGTCCCATTGACATGTACATAAGTGTTACCTCTGGGATGACCTCCCAACTCACTTTGAAGTCTCTTAGCCATATGAACTCATTTGTCTTTACGAGAAAATACTGAATTCCCATCCTGGAGAGCTTTGCCATATTCTCCAAGGGAGTAGCAACAGTCCCCCAAGTGCAGGGGCAGTGTCTGGCAAAGGAGGGTGATCCTCTGATGGGCTCTTGTTATTGTTGACTAGCCTTATGAGTCTTAGCTCTTGAAACTGAAACTTAGCCTATTGTTATGGGGTGCCTAAGGGTTGCCTCCTGAGAGCCTCTCACTGTCTTTTGAGTTCTAGTCACCTCTTCACATCTCCACACATACCCTTTAGACTAGGATCAGCCCCTTCTCTGGGCTCAATTGCTCTCATTACTGTTGTGGTATTCATTCAGTAAGCCAGGCTTGGATTTCTAAGAGTCGGTCGGGGGACTAATGTTATTACCTCCAATTTCTGCGCTGCAAGCAGAAAACCAAAGACAACAGCGATGCTATTAATTATTTACCAACACATTAATACTATCTAACTTTGGGGGCTAATCCCAAATGAACCATTACCACACTTGGAACACGGTGTCCTTTCTTTGCTTCCTTGGATCTGACTGAATGTTAATACTGACAATTTGCAGAGTGAGGGAATGGCCACCCTCAGTATGTGACTGCCATACTATATATGCATAAAGGATACCTTTACTTACTTTACTCCTCCTTCATCTGTCCTGTATTCACCAAGCAGCTACTCTATGCCCCAGGCACGGTTCTAGGCGTTGGGAATAGTGACAAACAAGACAGGCATTGGTCTCTGCTGTTCTGGAGCCTGCCTTCCGGCAGGAGAGACAGAGTCAAATTTCATTAAATAAGCAAATTTCTTAGTGATGTGCTGGAAGAAAATAAGCAAGAGAAAGGGGATGTAAGTGCCCGGGTATAGGAATGTCACAGCAGACAGGGTGGTGAGGGCAGGCCACTCTCAGGGGCACGTTTGAGCTGAGAAACCAATTCGCATCCGAGGAAAGATCAAGTGCGAAGGCCAGTATACTCGAGTGGTCAGCGAGGGCGGGTGTGCGAGACGAGGACTGAGAAGTCGGCGTTGGGCAAACTGTGTAGGGCCTGGGAAGTCATAGTATGGAGTTTGGACTTAATTTTAGGTGTGGTGCAAAGCTCTTTTAAGAAAATTATTTTTTAAAGCAAAAGCACCAGAACTGAACAATGAAGGAACATTTTGATTATTCACAATCAATTAACTAGACTTATATAGTTAAAACTAGAGGAAAAAATCCAATCTGTATATACTTATGTTGCGTGTGTATATATTTGTGTATGTGTATAAACATACACACACACATATTAGTCACTGATATTAAAATATAATGAAAGTAAAAATCCACTGGGGGCAGGAGAGAATTTTACCAGTAAAATCTTTTCTAGAAAGACGCTAGAAGTCATTATTCCAAGAAAAGAATCCTCCATTTTTACAACATATATATTTTTAAAATATCTACAAGCTCTACAGCGTCATGACAGTATTTTATTATGAAGTTATAAAAAATCAATTTTATCTGTCAAGTACTATCTCTTGCATGTGCAGCCAAAACCGCTAAGGTTATCTGAGTAAGAAATCCCTGCTGTCTATCACAGAAAGCTTTTAATAGAACTTGCCTTGACAATCTCTTTTCCCCCCAGCTCAATATAATATCGCTATTTAATTTGGTGACTGCACAAAGCCGTCTTAGGCACTACTTGGGGAGTAGGTATTAAGAGTTCAAGTAATGATGTTTTTGCTATTTTTTTCTCAAAAGATTTTGTGTTAGAACCCAGACTGTAACATTCAACTGTACCATGTGTAAATAGTTTCTACAATTATACACAACTCTGTCTCCTTTACAGGAATACAGTGTAATTGGTCCTGGTATTATTCAGGCTTAAAATGAGTTATTTGTCTTGTAACTATCAATAACTGACGATCTCACAATGCTGAAAATCAGGACATGATGGAATATTCTGTCAGTTTGCTATCCCCATAAAGTTTGCTAGATTTTTCCCCCTGTTCTCCCCAATATTAGGCAAAACATGACCAAAGACTTGAGAAAAACATATTTACTGCCCAGAGTAAATGGCAGTGAAATGATCATTTCCCTATTCCATCCATGAACTCATTTTTTTTGAGTCTTGACAATCCAATTCTAGGTCACTTTAAATAAAATTCTCCCTTTAGCAGCTCCATATATGTATATTAAAATGGGGAACGGGAAGGGGGACCATGAGATGACAAGCTTTAGGTCCTTGCCTTTAGAGAGCTGAGGGTTTCAAAAACCCAGGGGGTAAGGGGGTGGAGAACTATTGGCAAGCATGGAAGTACCATTTGAGAAGGTATTTACCGCTTGGACAGAGCTGTGGTCCATGACCCTTTAGGTCTAAATTCAGTTTTTCAATCTCCTCTAGTGAAAATTCTCTGCCTGGAATGATCTGCTCCTTGTTAGGCTTAGCTCCTCTGAACCCAGTACAATCAGAGGGGTGGGTTGCGGGGCCTCATCTAGGCTTTGCAAAGCAAAGGGTGAAATCCTAGGGTCACTGCTAACACTGGGTTCTTGCCCAGAAACGGTGGCAAGAAATGCCGAGGATGGTGCCATGGGCTGGCTGAGATGGTATAAACCTGACACCTGTGAAAAACATTTCCCAGGAAAGAAAGGGTAGTAGTTAAGGAGCATGGGCTCAAGAGTGGGACTGTCTGCCCCCAATCCTTCCTCTGCCACTGACAAGCGGTGTGACTCTGGCCATGTGAGTCTACCTCTCTGAGGCAAAACACTTAAAACAGAATTTAGTGCATAATAAACATGCAAAACATAGCTGTAATGATCACTGATTATTTTATTTTTTTTAAATGGTATCAGGCACTTATTTTTTAATGTCATTCTTTTTAAAAGAAAAAGGAATCATAGAGAATGCATTGGTAATTAGCTATTATTGGAATGATACAAAAACTTCTCCTAACTCCTTTCTGAAATCCTCACCACTGGGGAATACTGATGTTTGGATACTTGAAAAAATGGGTAAAATTTCATATGATTCCTTTTCCTTAGAATATTCCTGCTGTGTTTCAAAACAATTCTTCTCTGTATTAGTTTTTTGGGGAAGGAGATTTAGGAAGATTGATTTCCATTACTTTTAATTAACTCCATATCCTGTGCCCCTTCCCCAAGCCAAGTGCCACAACCCAGAGGATTCTGCACACGTTATAGAGCAAAGAGGGTTTCTGCAGTCCATTGCCACTGAACGCTTCCCATTCCCTGTGGGCTCCCCACGGAGGAGGCACAGCCACCTATACTTACGACCCTAGTCGTTTGGCTTAGTCTTCTAACTTACCTAATTCTAAGTGTTATCACACCCCAAGCCTCAAACATGTGGCTTATCAGTTACAACCCTTTCGGAATTCCTCGTCCAGACCTCTTGTATCCACACCTGTTCAAAGAACAACGACTATACAACAAGAACGCAGAAAAACACTAAAAGGAGACCATTCTAATTTTGATAAATTTTAATTTTCTTGTGGCACATAACAATGAGCTATGGTGTGTCACCAATCTGTAGTATAATTAACTTATCTTTTATTCCTTATGAATTTACATATCCAATTATCTTTCTATTTAATTTCCCATGGCTTTGCTTTGTTGACTCAAACTTTTTAACAAGAAAGTGTTTCAATTTAATGGACTTTGCAGTTGAGTTCATTTGAAACCAGTTTTAAAAGTCTTCTTAGGATTACGGAATGTTGTTGCATAATGCCAGACTTTTCCTGGCAGGATTTACAGAGTACCTAAGTTACACGTCCACCAGGACAACTGCTGAAAACGGCTACGTGGATGAAATTACACAGCAGGCAGGTACTGTCAATATGATGCAGTAAAGAGAATCACATAAAAACAATGCTGAGTAAAACAATACGCAGGCTTTTGTCAAGGGATATTGAACTAGTGCAATTAATCAAAGTACGGGTCAATTTCGACAATGCGGCTGAAAGCACTGCTTTCGCCCCTCTAGGACTTCAGCTTTGTTTCTTTAGAGATTTCTGCATCAATTCCCACTTTGCATGTCAAAGCAGACACAGTGAAGGGTTTCACAGACAGGGGCTTTCCGGTCCCACTAGAACAGCAGCCTGTGGAGGTTCTGTAGCACCACAACGGGAATGTGGACAAACGCAAAATGTGCTGCCATGGGGCTCAGGGGTGGCATTCTAGGGCTCCGGTTCTACCTCTCGGATGAGATTTTTGTATGTGCAAAAGTCACGTTTTTAGTCACCAGGAAGGCAAGCTCAAGATCTGACTTATTTCAACTGCATTCTGTTCCTATCGTCAGCAATAAAAGAAAGCCTCAGAATTTAACAGCAAATGTTGGCTAGTAAGTCCACATGACTCTGACAATGGGAGAAACAGTTATTGTTTGTTAGGGAGGAAAGGAGATGATCTTTGTTTTGCCTAGCATTTTGGGAATCAGAACCAGTTTAATAGAATCAGGTGCAGTCTGTTCAAGGAATTATCAACAATCTCACTTGCAAATCAAGATAGGAGTGAGTTCACTAGGTAGACACTGACCATATGCTACCAGGAAAGAATCTAATTCCTAAACCGAGTTGAGAAACACTCCATTAGGAGAGTTTATTAAAATGCTCATCAAGAGATATTCTAATACCTTTTTTATATATATATACTTTTAGGATCCCCCTTTCTCTCTTTTTAAAAGAGGGGCAGTTCTATTTTGAATATAATTTAGGATAGGACCCAACTCCCCAATTTATGCAAAAGGACAAAACTCACAAATTTGTCTGGTCTACTTTTATATTTAAATAAAGGGATTATGTTCACCTGCTATTTCTGGAAAAATAAAAAACAGCAGAAGTGAAAAGTGAATGGATCATAAAGGACAATCATTTTTCTTCATCAAATCCATCAGGTCATCTTCCAGTCCTTTCTCACTCAGCTCATCTAAACTGTAATATCGATGGATGATTTTCTCAGCGGTGACCACGATCACTCGGAGCCCATGGGTGTCTTTGCCCAACTGGCATCCGATGGCAGAGGACACCACCATGTCAAGGTTCCGGAAGGTGCCACCAGCATTCCTGTGGTAGTGGCCTGAGAACACAGCTTTGATACCTGCAAGGAAGGGAAGAGACATTATGGGGGCTGAGGCTTTCCATTTAAGTAACTTTGGAGCTCCAAGGTTTTATTCTCTGAACACCCACATATTACTATAATAAATGCATAATATTATTCTGTGTATAATAAAAACAAGATAGTGTATGCGACATCTAGGATATTTTCAAGGATAATTCATATACATAAAATATTAGCTACATATTTGACATAATGAGTACATGAAAGTGCTAGGGGACAAGAGAGAAGGAAGATAAAGTGAATGACTTTGGGAGAGAGAAAGGCTGGAGAAAAATATTTGGAGGCCTATATAAACATCTGTATAATGGAAGCTACATGCCTATTAAAAATAATGTTTATAGAGTTCCAACCAAGATAGCAAAGTATTTTCACCATGTGAATTACCTCCACTACTCCAAACTTAGAGTCATGATAGATAAATGTAAAAAAAGAATACCAAAGGACATGTTAGGCTAAAAAGCGAAATAATGGTTCTATGGACCATGAATGTTACAGAAAGGAAAAATAATGAGTGGGATTAAAATACTGCTTGGGAGCTAAGCGCTTATAAAATGAGATGAGGAAATAAAGCCTGGCTCCCCCTTTGAAGTGGATGCTGGGGTGGGTGCCTGTTTATGCAAGGAGGCTGAAGAAAACTCCTGCTGCCTGGGCCAAGGACAGTGTATGCTGGCAAATATCTAACAAGTTCTCCAGAAAAAAGAGAGAGAGGGGCTTGATTTTTAGTGTTTACTGATTTCCATTGTGTAAACACTCCTACTGTAGCCAACTGTGAGCTACTAATGTGATATTATTGAACAAGGAAGTGGAGCAAGATGCCCAGTGGCATACCATAATACAGTATTTCCACCATACAGATACATTCTTATGGGCACAGATAACAGTAACAGGTAGTAAAATAACTAGAAAGTGATGAGTTTTGAGTATTTGTCACCTTGCTTTCTAGTATAATTTATTTAATGGTAAGTTTGTAGAATTTAACTTTAATAATGGCTGTTTAACAACCAGTTCACAAAATTATATATCATAGTAAAATTGTAGAACATTAAAGAGAAGGAGAAAAATCTTTAAGAGATACCATCGTGAAAATATTACTTACAAAGCAATGGCAATTCGACAGACAGCAGGCAACCAAGCAATAAAAGATTCAAGCAGTATTACCTTCAAAATGCTGACGGAAGATAACTATGGCCCTCAAGTTTTATACCTAGCTAAATCATCACTCAAATTGAAGGCAAAAGAAAGACTGTTCGGACATACAAACACTAAGCATTAAGAGCTTACCACTCCCAAACCTTCACCGAAAGAATTAAGAGCTGTGTTTTAGCAAAAGGAGGAATGAAATACTACAACAAGAAAACAGTGATGAACAAAACATTGGTAATTATAATTAAATAGATTGTTTTAATAAAAACCCTATTTTTTAAATGTTATAAATGAAACTAAAACTCTGAAATTAAAAGGTTATGATGGGAGGGTCACTGGGTAACTAAAGCATATAAAGGTCATTGCTATGTTTGAATGGAAGATTAAATACTGAATAACCACACTTAGTCAGAAAGCATGTATAATTATTATGTTTTCAAAAATCTTTGGGCACAAGCAACCAAACTAAAAATAGATAAACTGGACTTCATCAACACTGAAAAAAAATTGTACGTCAAAGAACACTATCAAGAAAGTGAAAAGACAACCTACAGAATCAGGAAAAAATAATATTTGCCGTTCATACATCTGATAAGAACCTAGTATCCAGAATATATAAATAACTCTTACAATTTAACACAAAAAGACAAACAACCCAATTGAAAAATGGGCAAAGAACTTAAGAGATCTTTCTCCAAATTAAATTTTCAAATGGCCAATAAGCACAGTCATTAGGGAAATGCAAATCAAAACCAAATGAGACACAACTTCACACCAACGAGGACGGCTATAATCAAAACGATGGGCAATAACAAACGTTGAGAGGATGTGGAGAAACTGGAACCCTCATAGATTGCTGGTGGGAATGTAAACAAACTTCTGTGAAGAGCCAGACAGTCAATATTTTAGGCTTTGCAGGCCATACAATCTCTTTTGCAATTTCTCTGCTCTGTTGTGGCTTCCCAGGCAATATGTAAATTAATGGATGTGGCTGTATTCCACTAAGACTTTATTTACAAAAATAAGCAGAGGGGTGGATTTGACCTGTGAGTTGTAGCTAGGAAACTTCTGATCTAGTAGAAGGGAGGAAGAAATAACTAGGAAGTAAAAGAAAAGAACGTTAACCAGAAAACACAGAACAAGAAGACAGAAGCAAGTTAAAGAGTATCACTAGCCACAAAAAGATAAATAGGTTATTCTCATCTATTTAAAAGTCAGACTTTATCAGACTGAAGATCAATCCACCAGAGACAGAACTAAAGCTTAACAGACAGAAAGAAAAGCATCTATGCCTAGATTCCTCATCTGTAAGGAATGTTAAAATTAACAAATTAATGGGCTTGGCATAAACATGCAGGAGAAGGATCTTTTCGCTTGGCCCTCCAGATCTTTCAAGATTGCTGGGTTCCAAAGGAAGGATGTTTAAAGAATAACTACCCAAACCTGAGATAAGAGTCCTTTTGAGTGATATAATCTATAATTCCTTCCTGGAATAAATTAGAATTCCTGAAAAAAATACAAATGCAATTTTCTGACAAACTTACTCCAGGAAACCAGTCACCCACACACTCAGCTGACTCTCTCATTCAACACTGTACCTTTGAGATCTATTAATACATTTTCTTTTCACTGCTGCATAGGATTCCACATAGTAATAGAGCTCTGGTGACCTTTACCCAAACATTTTTTTCAATCATTATCTAACCCATTTTCTTTTCCTATAAAACATTCCTATCAAGAGTGAATCATGGAATTAGTCTATTAGAGGCCTTTTCCCTTGCACTAAGATTAGAAAAAGCCTTTCACATGTGCTCATAGGAAACATAAGAAAAAGGAAGGAAAAAAAAGGGATTGTAAACAGATACTCTAGGAAAATGCTAACCTAAAGAAAGCTGATGAGGGTATTAAAATCAGAAAACAGAACTTAAGGGTAAATGCATTAGGATAAAGAGGGACACTACATAATAATTCAGGAAGTGCACCAGAATATAAAACAATCATGAACTTGTATGCATTTACCAACTTAGCCACCAATTATATAAAGGAAAAACTGACAGAATTATAAGGATAGGTTGTTCAAACTGTGAATATATGTTAGGCCACAAAATAAGTCTCTACAAATACCAAAGTCCTACATGTGATAAACAAAACTTCAAAATTACTCGAAGAAAATAGAAATATGGTTTTGACTTTGGGTAGAGAAGGACTTCTTAAAGACCCCAAAATAAAAGACAGAAAGAAAAAGAAGAGCAAAACCTTTCACGCTCTTAGAACTAAAAACCTCTCTATGACAAAAGATAACAGATATAAGATTAAAAGCTAGGCAAAAGACTGGAAGGAGATACAACACAAATATCAGAGAGCTCTAGAAAATACAAAGAGCTATTAGAAAATAAATCAAGGAAAACAAAACAAAACCAAATCCCAAAATAGCCAAATGAGAAAAAAATGGGCCAAGGCTATGTATTGGAGATTTATTTAAGAGGAAATTTTAAATGGGCACTGATTATTAATCATATCTTAGAGGTGATCACATAAATATAAATTTTAAAAGATTCCATTTCAGGGCCGGCTGTGGCCCGGTTGGTGGGGTGCCAGTTTGCCACATGGGGCGTCCCGGGTTCAGTTCCCGGGGCCTCTTCAAGCGGGCAGACTGCCTTGAGGGGGTGGGCCACCGTGGGCAGGGCAGAGCCGCCATGGGCAGGGCAACCCACCCGCGAGCGGGCAAGGTGAGCTGACTCGGTGTGTCGCCGCGGCGGGGGGAGGCGGGCAGACACAGAAGAACGCAAAAAAAATGAACGTAGCAAGAACAAGCAGAAGGGGGGGGGTATATAATTAAAAAAAAAAAAGATTCCATTTCAGCCCATTAGATTAGCAAAAATATAAAAGTCTGATAACACTCAGTGTTGGTGAAGTGTCAATTTAAACCCCGTCTGTGGGAGAGTAAGTTGATAAGCCACTTTTGAGAATGATTTGGCAAAACCCAGTAAATTTGAAAATGCCCAGCAATTTCACTTTTAGAGGCACTCTCATATGTTTATCAGTGAATGTTCATTGCACAATATTTGTAACATTGAAAAAAATGTGAAATAACCGAAAAAAGGGAATAAGGAGGAAAAAAAAAAGAGCTATATTACTTTGCTGAAATACTACAGGGGAGTTAAAAGGAAGTATATTAGTAGATCTCAAAAGTGTAATGTTGAGTAAACAATTAAAATTTTGGACAATACAAATATTTTATTATTTATATAAATTTAAAAGCCAACATCTCTACGAAACAATGCAGGTTATGTACACATCAATGTGTACTTTAAAATACAAAAAAGTTATCTGCAGAAACTTCCCTGGTTCTATCCTAGGAAGGTAAGGAAGGAACAAGGGCTTGGGAGTAGCAGTAGAGAAAGGCAAAAGAGGCAAGAAAAGAAGGAAAAAGGCAAGGGGGGAGGCACAAAGGCATGAAGGAATTAGGTTCAAAATGTTTACAGCTATAGCTTCTGGTCGGTAGGATTCTGGGAGCCTTTAGCAGCGCTCTCAAGGCCGGAGATAGCCACAGGTGCTGGCAAGGCCTGGAAAGCCAGTCCTGGGCAGACGGGGAGATCTGCCAGATGAGGCACAAAGCTGGGGTGCAAAGGTGACCCAGGTTTCTAGACTTCAAACAGTCAAGAGCGGGAAGAAACTCGTATTTCCATTTACTGTTATGAGAATGCAACGTAGTTCAGAGGGCAATTTGTCCACATAGTCTCACATTTTACTTGTGCATTCCCCCTGACCCAGCAAAACTGTTTTTTTTTTTTTTTTT
>PVKH010017191.1:0-15493 GCA_004027955.1 Chaetophractus vellerosus | reverse complement strand
ATATATCTTGCCACAACCTACAAAAATTTTTTGGGAGAAAGTGTAAACTACAATGTAAACTATAATCCACCCATAGTGGCAATGCTCCAAAATGTGTTCATCAATTGTAACATACACACCACACTAATGAAGGATGTTGTTAATGTGGGAAAATGTGAGAGGGGTAGGGAAGAGGGCAAATAGGAATCTGCTATATTTTTTTACATAACATTTATGTAATCTAAGTATCTTTTTAAAAAGTAAAAAAGTCTATTTAAAAATGTTAAATTTTCTATAATGAGAAAGTAAAACTTTTGATAGTCATTTATAGCATAGATCATGAGCCAGGGGAATTTCTAGATTACAGGCCTTTTGTAATCCCAAAACCACAGTCTAATGCTTCTTGCATTCACAGTCCACTTTGTGTCTAAACAAAAGACAAAAGTGAAATTACAAATATCTATAAAGATCTATACTATTACATAATGGCAAATACAAATCATTATATAACTGTCTTTTTCATGGTCCTGATCTATTCATTCTTTTACAGAATCTCAATTGAATGGGAATATTTACCCCAAACTTTACTTCTTGTGAGATGAGTGTGATTGGATACCTTGTTTTTACTGGGTTTCCTATGAAAGAGTATAATAAGAGAGTATAAAAAGGTACACTACTAAATATTTAGATTACAAACATGGCTTTTCTGAACCCATTTTGTAGGATATACTAATTTCCCTCTGATGATTAGATCAATCACACTGCTCAGTCGATTAACCCCTGTTGATTCAAGTCCAGTAGTGTCCTTGATGGCCAGGGCAGACCCAGATACAAACTGGTCAGAACATTGATGGTGATCTTTCTGTGAAGCACTCTTCCCCTTGGTACATAGACTTCCTATTCCACTGAACCTGAGAATACAGTGAGAGGAAATAAAATTTTAGTAAACTATTTGAGACAATATTAAAGAGACTATGGAGTCCAGGGTCCTCTGAGAGGCAGACATGAAGAAGTAGTAGCATGTGCAAGGATATTACTAGAGGAAACCCTGTGTCTGTGCAGGGCATAGAAGGGAGGGAGACAGAAAAGTTGAGGTGTGACAGCAGATTAAGATGCAAGTCTGACCCCCAAATGAAGAAGAGAGGGAAGGAAGGACATATGGAAGCCTTTTAGACCCTTGTGAAGTCTAAGGAGATCTCAAAAAAGTCAGTCAGAAGGTCATGAGCTAAAGTCTGCTATGAAAGGAGATCAGGGTCTAACAGGAGCAGACTGCCTTTGTATCTCTATCATCCTGATTCTCTGGAAGTATTATTCGGTGAGCATGCATTTCATGCACATGTGGAAATGGATTTCAGAGCTCTGAATCTAGGTCATTTGGTCAATTATATTCTGTGTACGTGGAGATCTGCAAGGCTCATTTTCCTGATCACTACAGGGGACATGTCCACATCATACCTTTAGTTCCTGGGCATATATGTTCTTGATAAAGAAAGATGGCATCTCATATTGGCTGCCATTTTAAAACAATATTGACTGAGGCTTCCTCTAACTATTCTACAATTCCATGAAACATATTACTTCTGGATGAGGGGCTAATAGTAAAATCAATAATTTCTGTTGACAGAAGACCTAGTTGCTATTCCATTTCCATCTAATGCATCCCTCAATACCAGTTAATGACTGAAGGAACACCATGCTGTGATGGTTAGGCTAATGTGTCAGCTTGTCTAGGAAATGGTGTCCAGTTGTTGGGTCAAGCAAGAATTGGACTAATTGTAATACAAGGGTATTTCATGGACTTTAATTGCATCTATGGCTAATTACATCTACAATCAACTGAGAAAATTGCCATCAGCAATGAGTGATGTCTTATCCAATCAGTTGAAAGTCTTAAATGGAGAAGTGATTTTGGCATTCAGAGAGAATTTCCATTTCTATTTCACATAACCAACATCTCCTGGGGAACTCATTGAGGATCTTCATTGTAGTCCCTGGCTTACAGCAGGCCATAAAGAATTTGGAATTGTGCATCCCCACAGTTGTATGAGACAATTCTATAAAATCTCATATCATTTACATATATCTCCTGTAGATTCTGTTTCACTGGAGAATCCTGATAAATACGCATGCTTCTGAATAATGCATTATAGAGTTCACATCTAGAAATACTGCCAGGAAAACACTAGCAAGAAAATGGATGCATAAAACACACACATGCAAAAATTGTACCTGTTTCTGAAAGGAAAATCATTATCTCTGCCATTTAGGATTTGTAGAAAGTAGTCTAATTGAAGTGAGTGCAAAAATCCTCCAGAAAATAATGAAATATCAGAGGCACAGTGGTGGCCTCTGTTGTCAGAATTTTGGACACCATGCAGTGGAGGTGGCCAAATCCACCTTGATGAGTGGAGTCCATGTGGTTGATCCCATGACAACTGATATGGTCACTTTTTATATGGGTCCATTAAGCATTAACTGGCATGTCTTGGGAAAGAAGCTGAGTGACATTCACAGAACATGTTACTTATCCACTCGATTAGTAAGACGTGTGAATAGAAGTTTGTTCATATGTGTGAACATTAAGTGTGTGGAACGTCTTCAAAACACTGTAGAAGATTTGAAGATTGACCAAAATGTTCCAGTCTCTCATTACTGAGGTAAACCCAGTAAACTCAAAGACTACAACTGCTTGATACTACCTTGAGCCTTTTCAATTGTACAGTTTTTGAGAATTTAAATAAGGTTTTAGTCCTTTCACACCACACAGAGCTACAACTTCTACATAGATCAAGACCAATGAGTATATTCTCCATGACATTGTCCCCTATACTTGAATACCATCAATTCCCTTAGCAGGAAAACAGCCCACTAAATTAAAGATGGTTCCATAAACACATATCAAGTTACTATTGCTGATTCTATACAGAATTCATTCAACCAAGTGTTCAAAGACAACGCTAACTTCTGCACTTCCATAGGCATGCAGTTTTTCATTTCGCTTATTATGTTGGCAAAAGGTTTATAAAGGGAGCAATTTTAAGGACTTCACTTGAACCTTCAGACAATTATTATTCTCATTCTAAGGTATTTTGATTTAATTTTAAAATACAGAAGATTATGTAATACATCTGGCATCCCAAAGAATTAAATTTTATTTGATTCTCTGCTCTAAGATTGACCATATCTTTTTATCCTCATAGGATAGGTAATAAATTACTGTAAAGACAATTTTAATGGATTGTTGTGATTTCAAAAATATACCCTAAATCCTTTAAATACTCTCAGGACTTCTGTGGTAATAGAAAAACGAAGAATGTTAAGAATTTTTGATGAAAAAAGAGACAACAGTGAGGTGTTAGAAAATATATGCAGGTAGATAGAAAGATAGGAAATAGCACTAATACAGATGGTGAAATTCCTATATTTATTTGTACTATAATTTTATTTTTTATTTATTTTGTGAATGTACACATTACAGAAACAACTAGTTTTCTTCCATAGCTACATTCCTACTTCTGAGCTTTTTTAACCTGCAGTGTTGTAGAGGGAATTGAATAAAATATCTACTAAAAATCCAATATTTGCCAGTTATTGAATGGTAACTTTCTTCATTAATTCTTCTTGTAGTAGAAAACCAAAATTGGGTCTAGAATAAATGAGCTTTATTTGTTTGTATGTTTCCTTTTGTTCCACTTTTTCTTATTTACCCCTAGTGGGGTTATATATGGTGTTGTTCCATGAGGGACAGCACTGTGGAGTATCCATTATTTGTGAGAAAGATCAGTCTTTACTTTGGTACTCAATCCTAAAAGAGCCATCATACTATGATTTTATAATTATATTTTTACCATGTATGCAATTCTTAAACATTGCCCATAATAGAAGGCACAGGAATTAGACAGATATTTTCTATATATACAATCTGATCTTTATGAAGCAATTTGGTGGGGACACTCTACCAGACTGAATTACAAGCCTCAGGAAAACAATATTCTTAATCTTTATCCATTCCTGTTGGTGTGAGCCCATTGTAGATGAGACTTAGTAAAGATGTTATTTTTAGGTAAGGTACAGATCAATGGAAGAGATTGTAACTAAATGCTAATAATGGAGGCTTTATGAAGAGGAAGACACTTGGAGGAATAGAAGCTGGAAATGAACAGAGCTGGGAAGAGGAAAGAGAGGGCATCGTTATGAAACATGAAAGTCAAAGAACCCCAAGGATTGCCAGCCCTCCAGAATCATACTGACCCTGGAGGGAGCAAGGCTTCTAAGCCCAAAACTGTGAGACAAAAGCTTCCAGTTCTTTAAGGCTAACATCATGTGGTTATTTAGCATAGAAGCCAGGAAACTATGACAGATATCTTACTTAAAATAAATATTTCAAAATATTGATTAAATTTCCAGCAGTCAAACTATCCCACACCTTCTCCAAAAGCAATACACCTTGTTGGTAAGCTTCAGGGTCAAATCCAATACACAAAAAACACGTCATATTCCTTTTATCTCTCTCCAAGAACTCCCAAAGACAAGCAAGAGGACAAATTTTGAAGAAACCCTAGTACTGCATAGAGACAAAATACCAAAATTAAACAATCCAATATTATAGGTTTAAATTATTTTACATCTCAACAAAATAATAACAGAGTGGTTTATACAATATTTCATAGTTTTCCATATAACTTCTTTCATTTAATTTAAACATTGCAGTGTTTACAAACATATGTTTAAGTCAATAATTTGGAAAGTTCAAAAAACATTCAGCAAAAAGAAAAATGATGACCTTTCATCATTCTGTTCTTATAGTTTGTGTTGCTTTCCTGAAAGCCTCCTTGACATCTTTTTCCTCACACTATATATGAGAGGGTTGAGCAATGGGTTCACCACAGTGTATAACTGAGCAGCCACTTTGTCTTTCTCCTGGGAGTAGATGGAGCTAGGTCTTGAATACATGAAGAGCAGGGATCTGTAGAAGAACATGACTGAGATCAGGTGGGAAGCACAGGTGGAGAAGGCCTTATGCCTTCCAGAAGCAGAGCAGATCCTTAGGACAGCCAGTAGGATGTTGAAATATAAAATCAGGATGGCAAGTATGATGGAGAGGACTGTGAATCCCGGATGGATCTTTTCATAGACCTGGGTGTCTGTACAGGACATTTTTATCAATGGTGGTACATCACAGAAGAAGTCATCAATGATATTTTTACCACAGAAACTCAGGCAGAAAGTGTTGACAGTATGGCCTATGGCATTTAAGACCCCTCCTATGTAAGCACTAGCAATGAGTACAGTACAGAGAGAAGTGGACATGGTACCTGAATAGAGTAATGGGCTGCAAATTGCCACATGGTGATCATAAGCTATGACTGGTAGGAGATAGTACTCAGAGTAGACTAGAAAACAGGAAAAGAAGAACTGTGCTCCACATCCAGCCAAGGGCATACATTTATCTTCTGAGATGCAAATGGCCAGGATTTTGGGGATATACAAAGATGTGTACCAGAAACCCAGAAAAGATAGACTGCCAATGAAAAAGTACATGGGTGTGTGCAACCAGGAATCATTCCAGATTAAGAGAACCAGGGTCATGTTCCCCAACAAAGTTACCAAATAGAGCATCTGAAATATTCTAAATAGAATCAGCTGCCACCTGGGGTCTGCTGAGAAGCCCAACAATATGAATTCAGTCAAGATGGTGCGATTTCCCACTTGCATGTCCACACTGGAGAAACCCTGATAAAGCTTATGAGAAAAAAAATGATTTAGTGTTTTATCCATTGTAACAAGTATCAATTAATTCAACAATTACTAAAAGGCTTATTGATTTTTACTACTTAGTATCTAGAATTATAGAACTTTAGTCTCTGATTTGGGAAAATCACAAAAATACAAGTCAGAATCTGGGTTTAAATCTGGTATCTTCATTTTTTCATTGTTAAGTAGGAGCTAATCCCTTATTCTCATCAGACAGTGGAGTAAAATGAAGCCCATAAAACATTACTAAAAGCTTCCTACCAGCTCATATGATTGAATAAAGAGACATACATGAAAACTCCAGTCCCAAATTTGGCATGTAGTAAAAATTCTCAGCATCTTTCCACATATAATTGAGATCTTCTTATGTGCCTGACATTTTGCTGATATTTATATGCATACCAATATTGTGCTGATACTTCTGCTATTATTTACAAAAATGGAAAAATTATATCTTTCTCACTAGGTGCCAGTTAATATTTTAAGTCTTATACTTAACCTACTTAACCATTTAGGGTGGGATTATTATGGTTTTCTCTTTATAATCGATGAAACAGAAAAACAAAGTTTAAGTCACAATCAAGGTCGAAGTTCTGATAAAGAAAATAGCTGGTATTGGAACCAGAATTTTCTTAATGAAGAACCCATGCTATCAACCATAAGGGTGAAATTCCACTATTAGAGGTATTTTTTTTTCTTTCTCTCCTCACAAAGGCAATGCTGTAGCCTTCTGAAAACCTGAATTTCTTTACTTTTCAAAGACAGCTTTAAAAATATTTACCTTAAAAATGCTTTGTTTTCCTCTTTCCAGTAGTTGATGTGAGATTTATATACATAGTTAGGGCACTTTTTGATAATGTGGATGTTGACTATTAGCAAGAACCCACTTTTTGTTGCCAAGCATTGAGAAATCATAAGCCTTCAAAGATTATGTCCTGAAGTTCAAAGCTCTCCAGAGAAGCTAAGAGGGCAGCATCTATTTATAAATATTACATGTAGCAAATTAGAGCTGATGGTCTCAGTAGCAAGCTGACATCCTCTCTGGTTATAATGGCAGTGAGAGGAAACTGAAACCATGAAAAATTGTGATTTATTTAATGTTTAAAACATTTAACTTTAAGTTATAACTGGAATGCAAAACGAAGTCCTCTACACAGATCTAATGTTCTGGCTTTTTCAGAAGAAATATGTGGCTTTCCTTATTTTTCAAAATACCTATTTAATATTCATGACATTGCAATTGATTGATGGCACTGGGTAAAAGCAGCAGGAAGTATTGAAGGAAAACCTATTTCTATAACTCCTCATAAGAGAATACAGTTAGATATCTACTCATTAGCACATTAAGTACAGATGCTTTAGCTCTACACCCAAGGTCCTATACAAGCTGACTTCAACTTATTTTTACAACCTTCTGTCTCATTACTTATCTTCATCCACTCAGGACTGCAGCCAAACTATATCAGACAGGTGATCAATTTCACCAAAATAATCTCATATAATTAGGAGATTCACAGTTAGATATATAGCATTATGCTATTATTCATTTGTATTCTAAAATCTTTTTTTCTGAAATCTCCAGCCTGAAATCATGTTATCTTGACAAGAAATTATAATTACTTTATGTATATTTTACAAAATGTCATGATATAAAGTCACTGCCTCAATGGTTACTTAGAATATTCTCTACCACTTATAAATTGGAGTTTGCACTCTGTCTAGACTTACATATTAATGCTGTATCACTTGTTTCTACAGGGAAAGCTATATCTGGGACTTCTTAAGCTCATTTAAATTCAACATGATTTGTGCAAAAATGGAAATATCTGGACATAACCAATTACTATTCATTCTGTTTTGCCTCTAAAGAAGATAACAATGGACAAAACAGTTTTCTTGTCTATTGCTCAAAAAGTCTTCCCTGAATAAGAGATATTTAAATGAGAGCTGAAACAAGGCAGCTCATTGTAGGGGAAGGGAGAGAAGAAGAGCAGTTCCATCAGAAAAAAAGAGAGTATATAGCACAGTCCTAAAATGAGAGAAAGCCTGGGGAGTTCATAGATCTAAGACAGAGTAAATAAAGATGGGGTGAAACAAAGTACCACCAATGAGTCAGAAGCGACACCAAAACATGATGCTTATAGGAAGCCATATTGAAGATTTTGATATTTAAATCAATGCAAGTGGAAGACAGTGAATTATGGGAAAGTCGTATGGTCAGATTTACACACTTAACATTCACTCTTGCTCCAGGCTAGGGATGAATTGAAGGGGACAAGAGTTTCTTCTTAACTGGAAATGCTCTGAAATCCTAATTCCTCTGTCACCAAAGAACAATCCCTTTATAATAAGGCTAAAAGTGTTATTAAAAAATTCTAGAGGGCCCGGCTAGATAGCTCAGTGGATAAGAGCGCGCTGGGGTCCCACATGGGAGGCCCCGGGTTCGGTTCCCGGGGACCTCTCCGAGCGGGCAGACCGCCTTGAGAATGGCAAGCCGCCATGGGCAGGCCAGAGCCGCCGTGGGCAGGGCAAGAAGCTGCCACAGACAGGGCAAAAGCCACCACGGGCAGGGCAGGTCACCCGCGAATGGAGTGCAGCCAGCCACCCGCGAACTGAAAGCCGGCTGTGAACGGACGCAGAAACCGCCCACAAGCGGGGAAAGCCGTGCCTGCGCAGTGACCACTCTCGGCGCGTCGCCGCAGGTGGGAGGAAGGGGAGATATGTAATAAAATAAATAAATCTTTAAAAAAAAAATTCTAGAAAGAATGACTAATGGTTGTATAAACTGTGACCTCATCCTGGTTGGCAGAACACAAAGACTGTCATTCTCAAACTCTCTTCCAAAAAGGAATTTATATTTCCACAATAGTTTATCTTCAAGGTGTTAATGAAGTCCTAAAGACCATAATCTTTCAAAGCTTTTGCAATAAATGCATTCTATTTCTATTTTATGCAAGAAAGTACAAAGTCATGGAATGGATACATATATTAATTTGATGAAATCTTTTAACACTTCATTAGAAGACCCAATATTATAGTCACCATTTTGACTTCTGTGTGTAATACAATTGTACCACAAATTAATCACATTATATTTTAGTACCAAAGCTCTGTTTAGAATAGAAAGAGTTAAGCTAAACACGACTCAATAATCTGTGGGTATATTGAAAAAAAAAAAGGCTACACTTCTTTAGAGGTCATGATTTTAATAGTGGAATCTGCTTTTCTTCCCCTTTATCAGGAATGACATTGTGGTTTACTTGGCAGATAGATTTTAGCATAGGATGTGAGGTATGAGCATGAATGGCAAGTCTTGGTCTCAATGGGCTTTGAAAACTTCTCTTCTCACTTTTGGAATACTGCCACCACCATGTAAACAAAACTGGGATAGCTTTCTAGAAATCCAGGCAGGTTCTCTCTCTCTCCCTACTAACAGCAAACTGGGCCCCAGATATGTGAATGGGCCCATTCTAGACCATCCAGCACCACCTGAGTGAACAAATCACAAAGATGCAAGAGCAAGCACAGCTGTGAGCAGACAGGTCTGGCATAGGCAGAATTGCATAGCTGAAATGACACCTGATTTCAAATTCAGATTCCATCCCTTGAAAGCTCTGTAGTCTTGGGATAATATTTTAACAATCCTTCAATCTGTTTTCTCACCTCTGAATAGGAAGAAAAATATTTATGTTATAAGATAAACAGAGGATTAAGGAAAACATAGGTGAAACAGATAGAGAAAAATTTATACTTAACAAAGGTATTCTGAGTCTGATGAACAAGACCTGACTTATTTATAAAAGCTGAGCCTGGGAAGAAAAATAAGATGGAGTTTCTCCTAGGAGGCAATGTAAGCCTGATGGGGTTGTTACTTAGTCTTGTTAAATTTCCTAAATTTAATATTTTGTCACATGCTCTTGTAATTTGACACAGAATAAGGAGGCTTGGAAGTATGAAGTTCATTGGCCTTAGATTGAGAGGTTCTGTGATTGGGCTCCAGCTCCAAAACTAATCACTGACATAATTTTTAGAGCTACACCTTTCCTCCCTGGAATATAATTCACTCATATGAAAAATGTGTTTGGTCATTTTGCCAAGCATCAACACGCTATGATTCCAGTAAATTAATATGTCTTGTAGAATCCATCATAAATACAAAGATAACCTCAAATGTGAAAATATGGTGTTGGAAAATCGATTGATAATTCTTTTATATGTGTATATCCTTGGATACATAGGAAGTTATCACCATCTTGTTTGGAGAGAAAGAAAGTATTGAAGAAAACAGCATTCTTTCACTTGTGTATATCCTTTAGCCTTTTTATTCCTTTACTTTTTATCTGCAAATATCAACAAATGGCTCTTAACTTTTTGGAATCATGGACCTCTTAACAGCCTGATAAAAGCAAAGGATGCCTCACCAAAATGCACATCTGTATTGACATAAAATTTATAGTTTACAGATTACCAGAAATATACTCAAGAAATTTCTTATAATGATATTCACATTAAAAATTCCACAATGAGAGGATTCCTAAATTTCTTTCCAGTGTTAAGATTCTACAATTGTAAGAGATGGGTAAAAAAATATATCAAAATTAGCATGTTTAAAACTGAATTCTTAGATTTTACTTCCAAAAATGGATCTATTTCCCTGCTAAGTTTTCTTCAACTTTCCAGGAAATCCTTGTTGTCATAATACTTCCTGAATCTAACCAATTCTGAGCACCTCCACTACTATCACCTGAATCCAAACACTATTATTTTTGATAAGCATATTGCAATAACCTCCTAATTGGACCTTTACTTCCTATAGCCTATAGTCCTTTAAAAAATTCAGGTCTTGTCATTCCCATACTTAAGAACCTGAAAGTGCTCCCATTTTACTCAAAGCTAATGCCAAATTCCATATAATGCCCTATACTTCCTCCATTTGTGTCTTTCCATTAACCAAGTAGCTTCATCATCTAATACTTGTCTCTCATTCACTCTGCTCTAGCCTTGCTGGCTTTCTTGCTGTTTCTCAAAAATTCCAACCTTGCCCAAATATCAGAGATTTTTGAACTGTCTGTTCCCACTTCCTGGAACACTATTGCCCCATATAATCCACAGTCCACTCTCATGTCCCTTAAGTCCCTTTCAATGATCATTTTCTCATTTAGACCCATCTTATTCATCTAAATTGTCATATCCACCTCCACCAACATGTTCCATACTTATTATTCTGCTCAGACACTGCTCTATTTTCCCCATTCCTATGTCTCTTCTACTTTTTAATTATTATTTTAATTGTCTTTTTCTCATACTGGAATGCAACCTCTGAAAGGCATGAAAAACTGTTTTGTTTACTTCTGAATCTCCAGAATGTTGGACAGCTCCTAATAAATAATTGGTAGTCAATAAAAAATTTTGGGATGAATAAATGGACAGTTCCCTTTATATTCAGAAACTGTTTGTTCCAAAGAACTTTCCACTTCTAACCTAGCTTAAAATATTCAGAAGAAAAATTACACTTAAGTGGACTTTCTTTGTACCATGTGACAAATAAGAAGGAAAAATAAATAAAAGAGAGGACTTGTTCCCAAGGGTCTAATCCATATTGAATTTGAAATAAATTGCAATTTGTATGTAAATGTGAAATAAAAGGCACAAAAATATCAGAGCCAATCATGCTGAAACATCTCATATAGACTGGCTCCTCAAAATGTGTCTTCCCTGTAGCCTCACCATTCCCTTCATTTGGAGCAATCAAAATGCTCCTACAACTCTTCTCCTACTTGGTGGAATAATTGGTCCCTCCAGTACTTGGAAAATAGTAGCAGGGATTAATAAATACTATACACTGATAGCCTGGACAGCACAGAGTAACAACCATTGGAGTCAAAAAGCATGACACATTTTTGTATCCTTTCATTTTTTTCACTGTGAAAGTGAACATATGAGGGTACCAGCACAAACTACCAAGTTGGATTCTTGATTCTATGTGATGGGCAAACACACCATTGTATGGAACCCTATTTTAGAAGGGAGCATATGAGCATTTGAGTGCATGAGTGTGTGCATTTGTGTGCTTGTGTATGTGTGTGTCTGTGTTTGTGTGTTTGGCTTAAGAGCGGTCCTTTGAGAGCCAGGCCAGACTCTGTAGCCCTGGTTATAATAACAACCTTGGCTGCAGAGGGGCCAATATTTTTAGTTGCCCTGATCTCAGGTACTTAAGTTTGGTCAGAAAGGCAATTTCCTGGATGCTTTGGCTTGCTTTTGCTGGACATGATATATGCATTTCCTCAACAGTCCCTTGGGACTTCTTTTAGATGGCACCTAGAAATATTTACCTCCATCTCCAAAGACTCATTTAAATTTCTTCATTCTCCAAAGACTTAAATGGAATTCATTAGCAATTTGGATATGTTACATTAATTAGGATATAATGAAACAAGGAGTATTTTATTAAAAATTAACTTTATAAATCAGAATGTAAACATTAAATATAGCTGATAATAGAAATTATCCAAATTTGTACTAATTAGATATTCTAAGATAAATCATATGCTCCAGAAAATGTTTCTTGCTTTAAGCTTTTTGTTTATCCATACTAACCCTCCCTATCTTTTCCATAGCAAATTCCCATCCATACTTGGAAATCAAAAATACAGTAATTTATGTTGTCACAAACTCTTTTCTTATATGGAAATATACTACTACATTTAGGTAATATGATGAACCACAATGAAATTGTTTCCAATATTAATTATAATATTACCATATATTAAACTGAAAAAAGGAAAGATAAGCAAACCTTCATAGAACCTTAATTGTTATTTTACTGCCTCACCCAGTAGAGATTTTCAGTCTGACTCTTCCCTTAGATTTAAAGCTTTTTGAAATTTGATAGATATCAGATGATCTACCTCTATCTCTGTATTTCTCATGCAGTTGCTATAATTTTACCCTTGATACTTTAATTTTGGGGTAAATTAATTTTTAATTTTATAACAAATTTTTATATCATAATTATGTTAAACTAAAAGTTATTCAGAATAACTGAAAGAAGATTGGAATAAGTGAAATTTTAGTTACCTTCATATTTTACTGTTGTCCTGTGCTAAAGTCATTTCTTACAAAGTGTATATTAGGAAGTAGCTGAACACCCAAAACCAGGTGACCTAGGCTCAGATCTTAGTTAGCCACTGTCAAGTTTCAGTGAAATCATCCCCAGAAATGTATTATCTCATCTGCCTTTATTAATTCAGTGAAATTTTATTTTCAGATGAGAATACGTATTTGAGAAAGAAATTTTGCAAAAATAGAATTTCAAAACAGGGTATTGCATACTCATAATTTCACAAATTTTTCATCTTATAAATTCCTCCCTTAACTATATTTGCATTAGCTTCCAAGGATTTCCAATTGTATACATGTATGTCTCCCATAGTTTCATGTTTATTCATGCAGAAACTGCCTCTCTTAACTGTAGCAATTGTACAGAAGCTGTGAAATTGCATTATTGGTATCCTAGAAGAATAAAAAGCAATATTCAAAGAAATGATGGCAAAAAATTTCCCAAATTTAATGAAAGCCATGAATATACACATTCCAAGAGTGCAATGAATCCAAACAGAATAAACATGAAGAGAACCATGCCCAGACAGCAGTCAACCTGTCAAATGCAGGACAAGGAGAAAGTTCTGAAAGCTGCAAGAGAAAAATAAGGGAGTCCCAATATGATTAAGTGCCAAGTTCTTATCAGAACCTAGAAGGCAGTAGCATGGTATATTTAAAATTCTAATAGAAAACAATCACAAGCCAAGAATTTTATAACCAGAGCATATGTCTTTAAAAAATAAGGGCGAGATTAAGACATTCTCAGATAAATAAAAGATGAAGGAGGTCATCAGCACCAGACCTGACCTACAGTTGATGAAATATTGAGTTCATCAGACTGAAAAGAAAGGCACTAAACAGTGGATTGAAGTGGCATAAAGAAATAAAGAACTTCAAGAAATGTAACCTAATGGGTAATTATCAATGGCAAGACTATGTTATTGGCTTTTATGGTAAGGAGTTGCACTTTTTACATCTTACAGATTGTAAAATGCAAATGCATAAAAATTTATGATAAATCTATGGTTTGGGATATACAATGTATAAAGATATATTTTGTAACAAGTGTAACAAAAATGTGGAGGGATGGAGGGCTAAAGGAACAGAGTATGTGCATGCTATTGAAGGTAAGTTGATATCAAATCAATATGATTGTTATAAATATAGAATGTTCAATATAAGATCTGTAGTAACCCATAGTAACCACAGGGAAAATATATGAAATATATACTGATGGAACTGAGAAGGGAGTCAAAATGGTATACTACAAAAATCAAATAATTATAAGTAAGGAAGAATTAAGGGACAAACCAAGAAAGTATGAATTGCAAAGATCAAATAGAAAAATGGAAGAAGAAATTCCTGCATTCTCAATAGTTACTTTAAATGTAAATGGATTAACTCTCCAGTTAAGAAGCAGAGATTAGCAGAGTGGATAAAAAAGGATGTCCCAACTGTAAGCTGTTTACATAGACTAATCTTAAATTCAAAACCACAAATAGATTGAAAGTGAAAGGATTGTAAATATATATATACCATACAGATGGGAACTAAAAGAGAGCTTGAGTAGCTCTGCTTATATCTGAAGAAACAGATTTTTGGACAAAAAATAGGGGCAAAGAAGGTCACTATAAGCTGATAAAGGAATCAATTCAACTAAAAGATAAAAATTATAAAAGCATATGCAATTAACAGCAAGTCTCCAAAAATATATGACCAAATATTAACATATTTGAAGGAAGAAATACATGGTTCTATCTTAACAGTGGGAGACTTCAATACACTAATTTCAGTAATGTGTAGAATATTAAGACAGAAGATCAATAAAGAAATAGAAGACTTGAATGAGACAATAAAACAACTAGACCCACCATATACATATATAGAATACCTAATAGCAACAGAATACACATTATTTCCTAGTACACATGAGTTTTTTCCAGGATAGATAATATGTTAGGTCACAAAACAAGTCTCAATAAATTTTAAAATATTGATATCATATAATGTATCTTCTGTTAACATGTGGAATGAAGCTAGAAATCAGCAACAGAGGGAGAACTGGAAAATTCACAAAAATGAGGTAATTAAACAACATATTCTTAAACAATCAATGAGTCAAAGAAGAAAAACAAGGGAAATCAAAATATAAATTGAAGCAAATGAAAATGAAAACAAAACATACAAAAATTTACGGGATACAATAAATCAGAGCTGAGAGGAAATTTATACCTCAAAATGCTCCAATTGCTTACATTAAAAAATAAGAAATGTCTCAAATTAGAGCCCTATCATTACCCCTGGGGGATCTAGAAAAAGAAGAGGAAATTAAACCCAAAGTGAGCAGAAAGAAGAAAAGAAGAAAGTTTAGAGCAGATATAAATGAAACAGATAATTTGCAAAATAACTGAAACTCTATTTACTATGTAAAAGATAAAAGGATGAAGGCAGAGAGAACCAGTTCAGTCAGGTGAATTATAGAAACTCAATTGGGAACAAATGGCAATTGGTCTAGGAGAATATTAATGGACTTGGTGATTAATAGATCTATTTGAGAAATATTTGGGAAGAAATATATAAATAAATACATATATGAGTTGGTGATGATAACTTTGAACCACCAAACACCTGACAGTTTCTTGTCTCTAAAAGAAATCCA
>PVKH010017190.1:0-15503 GCA_004027955.1 Chaetophractus vellerosus | reverse complement strand
CTCCCATGTGGTATACCGGCGCCCTATCCACTGGGCTATACGGCCGGCCCCTTGTGTTTCAGTTTTAATCAATTTCCTGTGTGTGCTAGCAATTGGAGCATATTGCTAAGAGATTGTGTCTTTTCTGGGGAGTGAATGTATTTACCTAAATTGCATTGACTCCATTTTATTAAGGGGAGATTTAACTGGCAATTAGATTGAAAACTATATAAATTTAAAAATTTTCTAGTATTTTCTAGAAATAGAATATTCCACAAATTTTATTTCAGGAGGTAGTCCTAGAAGTGATGCCAAAGCAGATTTACTTTCCTGAACCTTATCAGGAGTTGGTACAGTGCTTCACAGACGACTCACTGGGTATAGGCATCATGGCCCATCAGCATCTTTACATAAAACCCTTTTGTTTGAATTGAAGGAGCCATCAATGTACCATGGCAAAGAATGTGGAGAGAGCCTGCCTTATCTGTTTAGGGCTGTTCAAGTGTCAGATAATTAGTACCTACCCTTGGTATAAAGGTCACTGTAGTCTAACTTTGGATATATATCTTTTGTTAAAAGCATAGATTTGCCTTGAGTAAAGGAACTAAAATTTTGTTAGTAGTATTTATTTAAATATACAACTAATTTTCATTATTAAGTCTTCCTTAGATATTTCCTTGGTTTGCTCAGGACAGCTATCTGCTGATTCCCACCTGGTGATCTGCATATCTTAAAATCCAGTCTTTTATTCTATAAAGTCTATGTATTTCAGAGCCATTACCTCAAGTAGGGGGAAGACACAGATAAACCGCTTGATCATTGAAAATCTAAATCCACTAAAACTAATGTAGTGCCTGTAGTCTCTATTATCTGTCATATCAGTGATTTTGGCTATTGTGAAAAGTTAGGATTTTTCATTGATTTCCAGTCATTTTTAAACAATATTACACAAACGGTATAGATGGAACTAAAATACAATTCATTTGAGTATTAGAAAATCGTGCAAAGTTACATTACTCTAATCTTATTGATGCCAGTTGAGGAAAAAGAAGAAATTTTACTTTCCTTTGAAGGCTTATGGGAAGGAGTCCAAAGCTATTGAGATCATGAGAGAAAGAGAATAACTTATGGGCCAGTGTCCTGAATGATATAAAAGAGGGTGAATCAGGAACACAGGTAGAGAAGTCTGTCTTAGAAAACATTCGTTCATTTATTTATTTATTCACTTATTCATTCATTCAATATTTATTGAGTACCAAGACCTGAGGGAATAACTTGTTGAGATGGGAGTTGTGAGGGAAGTTAGGGTTATTTAACAAGTTCAGGTTCATGTTTTCCATTTGCCTTTTTAGTAAAATAGGGTGTACTTTAAAAAAAAAAAAAAAGAGTGAATTGTTTGCCTCCAGATACAATTTGCTTTAGCTATTACTCCATAGTTCATCCATTGTACATATTTTTTTCTTTATCCACATTAGAAAATGTCATAATTTTTATTTCAGCTGTCAAGCACAACTTAAAAAACTCAAGAGGAGAAGACAAATCTATTGTATTTACCCATATTTGTACGTTTTCTGTTTTTTCTTCCTTTCTGATTGTTGGGGATTGAATTATATCTCCCACAAAAGGCATGTTCAAGTCCCAACCCCTGGTTCTGTGAGTGTGAAACCATTTATAAATAGGACCTCTGAAGATATTATCAGTTAAGGTGGGTTCAATCTGAATGAGGGTAGGCCTTAATCCAATATGGCTAAAATCCTTATAAGCAAAGGAAATTGGACATAGAAGAGAGAAAGCCACGTGAAGCAAGAAGTTAATGGAATCCAGAAGAGTAGGGAGAGGACACATTCATGTTCATTGCCATTTGACAGGAAAACCAGGAGCACAAAGATCTTTAGTAACCAGCTGCAGAATGCCACAGGAAGAAAGTATCATTTTGCTGACACCCTAATTTTGGACTTCTTCTAGACTAAAAACATGGACCTCATGTTGTTTAAGCCAACCCATTGTAAGGTATTTGTTTTAGCAGCAGCAGGGAAACTAATATACTCATGTTCCAAGGTTCCTTCCTTTATCATTTCCCCCTGTTAAGAGACTTTCCTTTAGTCATTCTTTTAGAACAGATCTTCTGGCAATAAATTCTCTCAGTTGCCCTTCATCTAAGAATGTCTTAATTTCCCCTTCATTTCTGAAGTATATTTTTGCTTGATATAGAACTCTGGGTTGACAGTTCTTTTCTTGCAGCAGTGAGAAAATGTTGACTTCCATGTTTTCTGATGAGAAATCTACTATCATTCTAATTGCTTTTCCTTTTTAAATAAGGTACCATTTCTTTCTCACTGTTTACAAGATTTTTCTCTGTCTTTAGTTTTTAGAAGTTTGCTTTTGATGTGTCTTATTATTGATTTCTTTGAGTTTACATTGTTTGAGATTTACTCAGCTTCTTGAATCTATAGATTTATGTCTCTTGCCAAATTTGGGGAAGTTTCACCCATTTCTGAGAATACTTTTCCAGCCTAACCCTCTTTCTGCTCTCCTTCTGTGACTCTGATGATGCAAATATTGGATCTTTTGTTAATAGTCCCTTAGGTCTCTGAGACTTTTTTTCCCCCTTTCTTCCTTTCTTCCTTCCTTTCTTCTTTCCTTCCTTCCTTCCTTCCTTCCTTCCTTCCTTCCTTCCTTTCTTTCTTTCTTTCTTTCTTTCTTTCTTTCTTTCTTTCTTTCTTTCTTTCTTTCATTTCTTTATTTACTCTCTGTTGTTCAAATTGGCTAATTTCTGTTTTCTTGTCTTCAAAGTTCTTTCACATGTCCTCTCCATTCTTTTTTTAGAGCCCATCCAGGAAGCTTTTTATTTTGGTTATTGTATTTTTCAGTTCTAAATTTTCAGTTCTTTTTTATGTCTTCTGGTTCTTTGCTGAAACTTTTTTTTTTCATTTGTTTCGAGTGTGTTCATAATTGCACATGTAAGCATTTTATAATGGCTGCTTTAAATCCTTGTCAAATGATTCCAACACCTGTGTGATTTTGATGTTGGCATCTGTTGATTGTCCTTTTTTCATCCAGATTGAGATTGCCCTTGCTCTTGGAATGGCAAGTGATTTTCAGTTGTATCCTTGACATTTTATCTTATTTAAATCATCTCTTTTCTTTTAGCAGAACTCCTCTGACATTGCACCAGTGGGGAAAAGGGGAACCCTGCCTCACTACTGCCACACAAGCATTAAACTTGGGTGGGACTGGAAGTTCCCCATTAGCCCTCTGCTTATATCTGACTTTCTAGGCTTCCCTTTCCTTTTCCTTTGGCTAGAGAGAGCAGTATCTCTTGTGTTTTTTTGCTGCTGTTGTCGGTGCCTATTAGCATTTCTGGATTGCCAGCTTCTCCAGCACCCAGCATGGGATATTTGAGGCAAAAGCAAAACCAGGCAGCTTACCACTGTGTGGTTCTGTGGGTTCTGAGGGCCCTAGCTAGTCTGCCTTCTTCTTTCTACCTTTTAGATTCTGCCTATATTTTTTTTATATATGATGACAATGATTTTTTAAAGCTATATTTAATGAGAGGAATAGGAGAAGTGTATTTACTCCATCTTGTCTGGAATTGGAACTCTCATTCTACTTATTTTACTTTTACTTTTACTTTTTTCCCTGGATATTAATATTGTCTTAATTTTCTAACACATCATGCTATCTTTACCTTAGTCCAAAAGAGGACATTTTCCTTCCTCCTAATGCAGAAACGGATGAATTGATTTAGCTGAGACTTACTTTTTAAGAAAAGTCACCACTAGACAGATAGTAACTATGATAAGTTTCTGCCTCTTATTAGAACTGTTTAAAATATTTGAAACAAGGGAAAAAGTAGAACAAAAATCATTGGCATTAAGTATTCTGCTCATTACTTTTGAACTTTATAATTGGTCTAGTTCTCTATTGTTAGGTGTTTATGGGAAAGACCTAGGCCTCATGGGTATTTCTTTTAAATATTGCTTCTTATATTAATTTATCTAGTAGTAAATAGTGTTAAAATAGTAAGTCAAAACGTAGCTTCTTGATTTTAATGACACCGTAAAACTTTTCTCTCCAAAATGTTTTGTGTTATTCTTCTATAACGTTCCTTGAGTGGTGGGCCAGGCAAAAAATCTGATTCTTTACCAGTTTCTTTACTATCACTCTGCTAAGCCATCTACATAAATTCATTTCTATTAGGAGCCAGTGAAGTGAAATTGTTCATAAAATGCTTTATTACCATCAGTCTTTGCAGTATTGGCTGAATTTAGATAATAAACCCCCACATAGAAGTTACTTAATTTTTCTCTGAGCAATAATTTACATTTGCGAGCAGTAGCTTCAGTCATTTTAAAGATGCATGAAATGAGATATTCCTATTACTTTTTACAATTTAACCTTAAAGTGTTAGATGCTATCCTATTCTAGAAGAACTCTCCTTTTCACTCTACCTATGCGTAGTTTTTGTGGAGTTTGCTTTTCATGCAGAATGATTAATGTTGGTTCATACTTTTATACTGCATTCAAAAGTGCATGCAACTCTGGTGAGAGTGCTGCTTCTCAAGGCCACAACTGATGGCCTTGTAATGTTAAACTGCAGTCAGAAATTGTACTTTAAAGTTTGCCTTAAATGTCTGTGTTTGGGGAAGTGGATGTGCCCCAAGCAGCTGGGCTTCTACCTACCACATGGGAGGTCCTGGGTTCAGTTCCTGGTGCCTCCTAAAGAAGACGAGCAAGATAGCGAGCTGATGCGATGGGCTGGCGCAGCAAGCTGATGCAACAAGATGATGCAGTGAGATGACACAGCAAGGAAATACATTGAGAGACACATCAAAATGGAGTAGAGGTGGCACAAATGTTTAGGCGCCTCCCTCCCACATGGGTTCAGTTCCTGGTGCCTCCTAAAAAGAAGACAAGCAGACAGCTAGCACAAACAATGGCGGGGGTGGGGGGCAAATAAAAATAAATCTTTTTTAAAAAAAGTCTCTTTGGGCAAGTTAGAGGGTAGATATCCATCTGAAAACAGAAGACAGAAAATCTGGTATATTATTTTTCTCATGGACTCTTGCCCTTCTATAAATTCTCAAGCCCTACATGTAATATTTGCCAATTGGTATTACTTCAGTAGTCAGCCACAATAGAAGTATTATATACTGCTCTGAAAATCTAGACTGCTTCCTTTGAAAGAAGAAAGTGGGTTCATTCTCATCTCATATTTTAATTTCTATTTGCTTCTTTTTAAAAGAAAAACAGTTTACTAAAAGAGGGGGAAGAAAACCATATTCCAAGCTTGTCTTAAAGGGAGGAAGCAAAAGAGTACAATAATGTGTTACACTTCAGTACAAAGGAGGATGGTGGGTCTCCTCACACTGATATGAAGAAGGCTATTTTGTGATGATATGTGCATTAAAAGTGTGGTCCACATACCAGTAACATCAGCCTTACTCCAAAACTTGTTAGAAATGCAGAATTTTGCATCCTACCTCAGACCTACTGAATAAGACAATATATAAGACTGAATATTAATCATATGTATTAAAATAGATAGCTCAAAGAGGATTATATTTATTTTAAGGCAAGAACAAATCTCTTCTGCTTGTATGTAGGAAGCAGAATGAGGTGACTTCTCTCTAAGGAGCTTCTATTTTTGCCTGTCGTTCTCATGGCTGGAGCAGGTATGCTGGAGCATACTAGGCCCCAGCTTAGTATGTTTAGCTCTACTTTACAAAGCATTGTACAGACAGCTTCACTTGATGGACTTTCAGGGTCTAGAGAGCTTAATGTTTAGACTATGTTCAGTGGTCTGTATTGTCAGGAATTTGCCCTTTTTGAAATTGGGAATTTTCAAGTGTTATTGTTTGCAGTTCACCTTGTACAGTAACTTCTAGTGAAGGTGGTGATGGTAAGAATGACAGCTTTTTCTCCTACTATTCTAGTCCAGTTTTTGTAACTCAAAAGAAGGCTGATTTAAAGCCATCTTTCCAAATGGGGAAATTTTTTCTCCTTTGGATCTATCTGGAACAAAAGATACATTTTTTCAGCAGGTTACAAGCAAGAGAAAATGCATGACTTTGAATAGAATGTTTTTTCAACCTTGTGTTTAACATCTAGTGAATGCTTGAAAATGTATATTCTCAGAGTATTATGTGAAAAGCATTATCTAAAGAGCATATAAAACTTCTAATAAATCTGGCATATTAACTTGCTTTTTAGGATATTTGTATATGGATTTTTAAATAAGTGCCATTACAGTTAAGGTTGGAGAAATAAACCTTGGGTCTCTGTTGTGTAAGTGCTTTCCTGGAAAACCACTGCATCTAATGATCTGAGCAAGGGATAGAATCTAAAGCCTTTCAGTCCCAAGCCTGTTCTGCCCCAAGTTCTTTGGCAACTGTATAAGAAACTAGTATCAAGGTTGGGACTGTAATGTGTAGAAAACTCTAAAAGGGTTAATTAAACACTTGTAATTAGATATGTCTCCACAGCTCTTTTGTTGTTGTTGTTGTTGTTCAAGCAGAATGTGTAGGGTCCAGAAGACACTGGAAGATTTGACTTTTCCTTTAAGTCTTGAGAACCTTTAGCTTTCTTTCCCCTGTTTATTTTGAAGTTGTTTTTTCCCTTACCCAAAAAGTTACTTTCATCGGGAAACTGGAAAACACTGTGGCCTTGCACATATTTGCCATGAGATTCTCTTTTAATTAAGTGGGAAATTTCAGACTTGAATCAGTGGATTGTACTCTGGCACAGATCGTGTCTTAAAAGGATGTGAACATTCAGGTGAAATTCTTGCCTAGGTCTGCTAACCAGTTAATCTAGGTATCAGTTTTTCTTTTATCAACAATCTGTTTTGAACTGCATAGGTTATCATTGTGTACCAAAATAGATATATAATTTAGATCTCAGATTCTTTTGTTTTAATCTCAGAAAATGTGTTCTTTTTTTTAATTCCCTCTCCCCCCGCCCAAGAGGACTCCCTCGTCTGTCTGCTCGTTGTCTGCTTACTGTCTTTTAGGAGGCACCGGGAACCAAACCTGGGACCTCCCATGTGGGAGGCAAGTACCCAACCACTTGAGCCACTTATGTCCCTGCTGATTGTGTTGTCTGCTGGTTGCAGCAGTTGCGGTGGTTGCTGCATCTGCTTGTTGCCGCATCTGCTCATTGTGGCATCTGCTTGTCGTTTTTAGGAGGCATAGGAACCAAACCCGGGACCTCCCATGTGGGAGGTGGGTGCCCATTGTTTGAGCCACATCTGCTCCCTGTTCATTTTTTAAGAGGGGCAGGAAGAGGAAATGATTGTGTGGTAAGAAATATGACATGGTCAGAAACCACATTTGTTTCAAGATGGGAAAATATGAGGTCAGAACAGAACAATTTAAAATTTTTAGTGATTCAGTATTTTTAGGCATCCTCTTGCCTAGTTTAAAAGACTACATAATCTGTCTGTGGTTTGTTTCAGTTCTAAACCCAAAACTAACATGAAATTCAATAAGAGCTTCTTTACTTTTACTCCTTTTTTAATTCCTCTAACATTTATGAAGTGCCTACTATGTGCTAGAGAGATACCAAGATTAATATACTGTGATTTCCAGGAACACATAGGCCATTTCAGGTGATAGTGATATTATCAAATAATTTTAACTATATAATTTTCTTTTTTGCTTGAGGTCCCTCGAGAGCTTGTTCTGGGCCTGACCGCCTCTACTAGCTGTGGCCTACTCTAGATCAGGAATCCAGTACCCTGAGAGCCTTGGTCCACAGTATCTGCTCCTGGCAAGAGAAAAGGTCTCAGCTCATCCTCCCTGCTGGGTCCATCCCTTCTGGATCTCTGTGAGCCATGCCCCTACTTCCTTGTAGTGCCTGGGGATGAGACTACATCTACCTTGTTTCATGCCTTGGTATCCCTGGCTACCTGCCTGCCCCTGCACATTCTCTTCTCTTCCCAGCTGGATACTGGCCCTTCACTGTTACAACTGCTTTCTATGAAATGGGCAGGAACCTTCCACTAACTTCCCTGTTTTGTTTTTTATTTTTAATTTTCTTTTTTAAGTAAAGAAGTGGTAGGTTTACAGAAAAATCTTAAATAAAATACAGCGTTCCCATATACCACCCTATTATTAACACCTTGCATTAGTATGGTACATTTATTACAATTGATGAAAGAACATTTTTTATAATCGTACTCTTATATGTTTAATCAATAATTTTAGCTATAGAGTATTTTCTGTAATAAAAGGCACTTAACTCTAGGAGGTCAGTGAAAGCTTGGAGGAGGAAATGACATAAAAGTTAAGTTTTAAAGGATAAATAGGAGTTTACTAGGATTAGGGGCATGCAGAGCATTCTAAAAAGAATAAACAGTATATACTACTTGTTTTAGTTTTCTGGATGCTAAAATACCTTGCAGTGGGTTGGCTTAACAACTAGAATTTATTGGCTCATGATTTCAGAGGCTAGAAGGCTTCCTCCAGGGGCAGATCTTCTGGCTGGCTGGCAATCTTTGGGGTTCCTTGGCTTTTCCATCACTTAACAATGACATGGAAATGTCTTCTCCTTTTTCCTCTGGGTTCCATTGACTTCTGGTTTCCAGTGCTCCCTGTGGCTTCTCTCTCAGACTGACTTTTACTCTGATTATAAAGGACTCCAATAATCTGGATTAAAACCCAACCTGATTCAGTTGGGTCACAATTTAACTGAACTAACATACTGAAGAGCTCTTATTTACAATGGGTCCACGCCCACAAAATGTGGTCAGGAACATGTTCAAACTGGGGTACACAATTCAATCTACCAAACTATCTTTATAAAATTTATAAGTGTTAATAGCAAAAGGATTGCTTACCATAGTGAAAATCTTTGTGTTCTATATTTCCTTGGGAGTCTTGTGACTAATAGATTTCCTTAGAGTTGAAGATAGATTGACACTTGTTTTTACCTCAAGGTAACCCTAAGTAAGCCGCTCTCTCTTCTCAGAAGCCTCTACCTCTCTGAGGTGAAAATAGCATAAGTTTTTTATCTACCATTTAAAACAGTGGGGAAAATGATAAAAACGTAAATAATGTCAAACTTGTATTCTGTCAAGGGTCACCAATAGCCTCCTAAGTGCCAAGTCCCCTCAACTCTCAGTCTTTAACTGACATGACATCTCTGCAGTATTGGGCACAGTTGACTATATATTTTTAGACTCCTTCCTTGTCTTCTACAGTACCATGCCTTCCTAGTTCTCCTTCCTTCTCTTGGACTACTTCTCTGTCAGCTCTATTGATTCCTTTTTCCTTGCCTTCCCTTTACATGTTGCTATTACATTAGCTCTCTTCTCTTCTCACAGTTTCAACATTACTTTTCCCAAGAGGCTTTCCTTGTCGCATTAGTCATTTAGGTCCCCTTAGGTCCCATTACTTTCATCGTTCATTACTGTAAGTATATCTTTGATTTCCTGCCTTTTTTACTGGTTGGTAAGCTACTTGTAGGAAACAGTGTTGGCCTTGCTCATCAATGTATGTCCAGCATTGAGCAAAGACCATGTGCTAAAAGTACTCAGTACATTTATTCATTCAATAAATATTTATTAAGCATCTATATGTGGGCAAAGGAATTCAGCAGTAAACAAAACTGACAAAAAAATTCTGCCCTTATGAAATTTATTTGTTGAATGAATGAATGAATGAACGAACGAACGAAATCTATACACGCCCTGAATAATCTTAACCCACTCTCATGGCCTCAGCCACCTTAATAAAGAGCCTTGATTACTTCCAAGTCTCTATTTCTACTCAGACTTCTTTTTGGAATTCCAAGCCCAAGTATCCAAGTGTCTCCTAGTGGCCATCTCCATTCAATGTTTGCTAAGCATCTCTTACTCAGTGTGTCCAAAACTACATGTATTAGTCTGTCAAAGGGGTGCTGATGCAAAGCACCAGAAATCTGTTGGCTTTTATAAAGGGTATTTATTTGGGGTAGAAGCTTACAGTTACCAGTCCTTAAAGCGTAAGTTACTTCCCTCACCAAAGTCTCTTCCCATGTGTTGGAGCAAGATGGCTGCCGACATCTGCCAAGAGTTCAGGCCTCCTGGGTTCTTCTCTTCCCAGAGCTTGTTTCTCTCTAGGCTCAGCTGCCCTGCTGTCTCCACAAAGCCAGCTGTAGACCGTCAGGTGACTGGCTCTGTCTCTCTCCCCAGGGCTTGATTCTCTCCAGGCTCAGCTGCTCTCTGCTCTGCACCTCTGCGTGCTTACTTCCTGGGGCTCCAGCATTAAAAAACTCCAACTACCTCCTCTACTCTGCCGTGTAGTTTTCTCCATGAGTCCCTGCCCACCAGGGGGGTGGGGGACTCAATGTCCTACTGATGTGGCCCAATCAAAGCTTTAATCATAATTAAGTACAAGTGAAACTTCTGAATCCAATGCAATATAATATGCCTAGAGGAAAAGACCAGTTCACAAACATAATCCAATATCTATTTTTGGAATTCATAACAATATCAAACTGCTGTATTGCACTCCTCCAAAACTTTTTCTTTATTCTGTATTCCCTGTCTTGGTAAATAGCATTACTCATCTGGTTATGCATCTTATCACCCAAGGCATAAGCTGAGAGGGTCTTAAATTTCTCTTTCCAACTCCCTGACCCCCAATTCCTATCACTATTACCTCAATTCAGGCCCTTCTCATCTTCTGTTAGACTACTATAACAATCTTCTAACTGGTTACTTTGATGTTTGTCTTAAGCCCTCTGATTCATCACATTCCTACCAAAGGGATATTTATTAAATGTAAATTGACTAAGACATCAATAGATTATATGGGAATAAAATCCAAACAACTCAGTTTATCAATCAAGATTTGGTCCCTGTTTGTCTCTGCAGCCTTATAACTTATTCTGCCCACTCATAACCAGTTAACCAACCATGCTACATTACATGCATTTCCCTTAATGTGCATATCGATTTCATTTCTCCATGAGTTTGCTCTTGATGATCTCAATCTAGGGTAATTCCCAGTTTACCTACCTGATACATTTATACTCCTTTTTCAAAATTCATTTCCTGGGTCTCATCTTCTTTGGAACGTTCCTGATTTCACCCTAAACTGTAAGCTCCAACTTTTTTTTTTTTAGTCTCCACTGTAACTTCTATAAATGTCTCTTCTAGCAGCTATCCTTATTTGTTTAAATCTATTTCTCTCTCTCTCAAGCTCCTTGATTTTTTTAAAGCAGTAGCTACCACTTTCTAAAAATACTTTAAGCTTAGCATTATGTTAAAAGCTTTTCATTCACCAGCTCATTTATACTCATAGTTGCCCTGTGACGTGAGGTGTAAGTATTATTATCCCCAGTTTGCAGATGAAGAGGTCAGAGAAGTTATTTGCCCAAAGTTACTAAGTACCAGAATCAGGATTTGACCAAGAATGTTTGACACCTAAGTCTATGCTTTTGCTCACTTTGCTTTACTGATTTCGTACTGCTTATATCTGTTACATAGTATACAGAAAGCAGTTATTAAATGAATAGAAGAAACTTTTTTTTGTTTTTGGCCTAAAAGAACACAATTTATTATCGTACAGTTCTGGATGTCAAAAGTGTGAAATGGGTCTTATGGGGCTAAAATCAAGATGTTGACAGGATTGTGTTCCTTCTGGAGGATCTAGGGGAGAAACCATTCCATGTCTATTCCAGCTTCTAGAAGCCATCTCTGTTCCTTAGCTTGTGGCTGCATCACTCTGACCTCTGCTTTCTTTTTTTTTTTCTTTTTCTTTTTTTGCATGGTATATGCTTATATTTATGTATCATTTATGAAGTGACAAGATTTTAGAAATAAAGAACAGAGCTGCCAAGAGTTAGAGGTGCAGGGGGAGGGGGAGTGGCTATAGAAGTGCAACAAAATGACCCTTGCGTTATTGTAGTAGGCAGTTACATCGGGACCCTCGTCCACTGTGCTTTTGGGCTGGGTCAGCTGACACTTAAGCCAATGAGACATGAGAAGGCATGATGCAAACAGAGGCTTCGTGAGCACTTGCCCCCTTGGGCTTTGCCCTCTTGGACATGTCCTCATGAAGGGCAGCTGTCCTGCTGCAGTGACCACTGAGCACCTAGAAGCCTTAATCTTCTCCTGAGCTCTTCTGCTGAAGAATTTGCCTTTCACAGTGACTGGCTGCTTTGGAAGCTTTCCCTTCCCCAGAGCCTTACAGTAGCCCTTTAGGAGCTAGGTGTGGCATATTTCTGATCAGAGCACTAGCAGGGGCACTTCACCCCCGGCTAGTGAATCAAGATCAGCAGATGCTCTCTGAGGACTCTGGCACACCAGGACAAGAGCTGTGTTGGGATGTGACTCTCTAGTCTCGGGTGACCTTTGCTTTCAATTTCACATCTCCTTCTCTGATGCTGACCCTCCTGGTTTTTTTTTTTTTTTCCTATTTAAAAAAAAATCAATTTTATTGAGACATTATTAATACAGCATACAATTTATCCAACGCGTATAATCAATGGTATTTGGTATAATCACATAGTTGTGCGGTCATCCCTTCAATCGTAATTAAAACATTTTTGTTATTTCAATAAAAATGATGAACAAAAAACAGACAAACAAGCAAGAAAATTCCTCACCTCTCAATCTCTCCTTTTCCCCTGCTGTACATAGTTGCTATTTCTGGCTGTTCTTGCACAATTATTTATTTGTTTATTAAGCAGTTTTATTGAGATATATTCACATACCATATGATCTGTCTGAAGTGTATAATCAATGGCTTTTTCTTTAGCTGTTAATAAGTCCTTTATTGTAAAATTGTAAAATAGAAAAATAGATTGAAAGAAATAACAAATTCTAAATGAGAGTGCAAGACAAGGTTAAATTTAATATAATCAATTATAAAAAATACATAGCATAGCAACATTTATAAATGTATATAATAATTCAAATATTATAGAAATTAATTATAACAAATTCTAATTTTTATATTACAGCTCTTAGATTATTGGACATAATCCCTAAGAATGAAATAAGTTATTGGTTTAGTTATTTAATTTCAATTTTAGGCCATAATTCTTTCTAGATAATCAAATTCCTATTTGGGAATTCTTCACATCTTACTGGAATGAATTACAGCAGATAAGAATTTGCCAACTCATAATTTTATAAGGCAGATAAACTCAAAATCTTGTTCAACAGTAGTCATGTAAATCATTATTGATGCAGATAGATTTTTTAAATGAAAGAGTATGAATAAGAAAGGGTTAAAGAAAAACGAGGTATCCAAAAATATATCTCTTCTCTAGCCCTCCTCAATTGAAAGCAAGTGTTTATTTTGTATGAAAAAAATTTATCAAATACTGATCACAAGAACAATTTGCCAGTTACACCGAGTAATTATTGTTCATATACTATAATGTTGTTATTTTGCATTTATCTAGTCTACTCTTTTTTGTTTACTATTTTCATGGAATGCCTTTTTCTAACCTTTCACTTTTAACCTGGTTGTGTCTTTATGTCTGAGGTAGGTCTCTTGTAGACAACATATAGACGGCACATATTTTTTATCCATTCTATCAGTCTATAGCTTTTGATTGGGGAGTTCAATCCATTAGCATTCAGTGCTATTACTGTAAAGGCATTACTTACTTCATCCATTTTGTCCTTCGGCACTCTGTTGTCGTATTGTTCTATTGCCTGTGTTCTTATCCTTTAGTTTACCCTTCCTAATAATCTTCATTTCTAAACTCTTCTCCAAATCTCTCACCCTTGTTTTTTTTCCTTTCAGGCTGTAGCATATCAGTATATCTTGCAATCTGGTCTTTTGGTAACATATTCTATCAGTTTTTGTTTGTCTGTGAAGACTGAGCTCACCCTCACTTTTGAAGGACAGCTTTGCTGGATACAGAATTCTTGGCTGGCAGTTTTTCTCTTTCAGTACCTTAAATACATCATACCATTTTCTTCTCTCCACCATGGTTTCTGATGAGACATCTGCACTTAATCTTATCAAGTTTCCCTTGTATGTGATGCTTTGCTTTTCTATTGCTACTTTCAGAATCCTCTCTTTATCTCAGAGTAATATTTGTCATTCTGAATACTAGGTGTCTTGGGGTAAGTCTATTCAGATTTATTCTGTTTGGGGTGTGTTGTCCTACTTGGATATTGATATTTATTTCTTTCATAAAGTTTAGGAAGTTTTTGGTCATTATTTCCTCAAATATTCTTTCTGCCCCTTTTCCATTCTCTTCTTCTGGGACACCAATAATGCAAATGTTTGTGCATTTTACATTGTCATTCAATTCCCTGAGACTTTGTTCCATTTTTCCCATTCTCTTCTCTTTCTCTTTCTCCTGTCTTTTCCAGTTCAAATGTTCATTCTGTTTTGGTCAGCCAAAGGCGTGCCTTTTGAAATATACCAAAGATTGGTCGGTCTTTACAAAGGGTATTTATTTGGGGTAGAAGCTTACAGTTACCAGGCCACAAAACATAAATTTCTTCCCATACCAAAGTCCATGTCCTGGAGCAAGATGGCTGCCGAGGTCTCCAGGGTTCAGGCTTCTGGATTCCTTTGTTCCCGGGGCTGCGTTTCTCTCCGGGCTTAGCTTCTGTTTCCTTCACGAGTTCAGCTATAGACCATGAGGCTTTCTATGCGTTGCGTCTCTCCACAAGGCAGCTGTAGACTATCGGGTGAACGGCTCATTCCAGCATCAGAACTGCTTCTCAAATCTCCTTCTCCAATTCTCTGCTTCTCTCAATCTGCTTTTCTCAATCTGCTTTCTCTGCTGCCTGTCTAGCCTTTTATACTTGAGACCACGCCCAGCGAGGGGTGGGGCTCAACGTCTCACTGACGTGGCAGTTAACGCCCTACTCATAACTTAATCATGCCCAGATGAACAGATTAGCTTACAAACATAATCTAATCTATATTTTTGGAATTCATAATTAAATCAAACTCAAACCATTACATGCCCCTTTTCCATTCTCTTCTTCTGGGACACCAATAATGCAAATGTTTGTGCATTTTACATTGTCATTCAATTCCCTGAGACTTTGTTCCATTTTTTCCATTCTCTTCTCTTTCTGTTCTCCTGTCTTTTCCAGTTCAAATGTTCTGTCTTCGAAATCACTAATTCTGTCTTCAGGCAATTCAAATCTGCTCTTATGTGCCTCTATTGTATTTTTAATGTCATCCATTGTATCTTTCATTCCCATAAGGTCTGTTGCTCTTCTTTGCAGGCTTTCAAATCATTCTTTATGCTCTCCTAGTGTCCTTTTAATATCCTTTATTTCTTTAGTCATATTTTCTGTAAATTCTTTGAAGTGATTTAGGAGAATTGTGTGATTATCTCTGATTAAGTGTATTAACTCCTGTATCTCTTGAAGATATTTGGTTTGTTCTTTTGGCTGGGCCATCTCTTCCTGTTTCCTAGTATGGCTTGTAATTTTTTGCTGATGTCTAGTCATCTGAAGATATTGGTGAATTTACTCTGATGGCTAATTTCTCTCTCTTGCCTATTGTTTTTTTTTTTTTCCCCACAGCTCTTCTTTGATATTTAAAGACTGC
>PVKH010017189.1:0-15495 GCA_004027955.1 Chaetophractus vellerosus | reverse complement strand
GGCCTGCCCCGCTCAGAGAGGCCCCCAGGAACCGAACCTGGGGCCTCCCATGTGGCGCACCGGTGCCCCATCCACTGGGCCACAGCCAGCCCCCACAGAAAATTATGTTTTTAAAGCTAATTGATTCCTGTGGGTGTAAACCTATTGTAAATAGTACCTTTTGATTAGGTATTAGGTTAAGGTCTGACCCAGTGTGGGACTTAATATTCTTACCGGGAGTCTTTTATTAACAGTACAAATACAGAGGGAGAAGCCATGGAAGCAAGAAGTGGAAAGCAATGAAACCCAGAAGAGAAGGGAGAGACCAGGAGATGCTGCCATGTGCCTTGCCATGTGACAGAGGAGCCCAGGATCATCGGCAGCCAGTCTTCAGGAAGAAAGCACACCTCGATGATGCCTTGATTTGGGCATTCTCACAGCCTCAATTGTAAGCTAATAAATTCTCACTGTCTAAAGTCAACCCATTTCATGGAATCTACTTTGAGAAGCTTAACAAATTAAAACAGTCAGGCTCTCCCCCAAGTTAATATGTCTATGATGTGAATAGCAGTTTCTTAGACACGGTGCCCTAATGCAAGACAGAACCAGAAAACTATAGGCGGGGCTCTGGTCAGTGCCTTATTGCTGCTTTCTGAATAGAGCCCAACCTCCTAGTAAGACCCTGCTTGACTGGCCCTACCTACTCTGTCTGCCTTGAATAGCTCTTCTTGCTCCAGTCAATCTGAATTCCCCAGGCTCCCTCTCAGTTTTTCCTCCATCATGTGTTGGTCAAATTGTGCCTTCTGCCTCATCTGATATATCTTTTCCCAGTCTTCATCTGCCTTGCCAGGTCCAGCTCCAATGTCATTGCAGCTGGAAAGCTCCCCTCCCCCAAATCCCCTCAAATTCCTCAGCATTTATTTCTATAGAATTGACTCAGCCTTTTTTTGTATTCAAGGTGTTTTCTCCTTAACTCTTGAAAGATCTTGAGTTCTTTGAGAATGTAATCTGCCAAGATAACTAATTTGGCCTGCCTTTGAAAATGCTTTATTATTATCTCCATCCTCTGACACTGCAGTGTGATCTTATTTGACAACTGCCTTTAACTTCCTAGAGCTCTTATCTAACCTCTATCCTCTGTTTTGTGTTTGTTTGTTTATTTCTGTAACTTCTAAGAAGACTCTGTCTCCAGTGCCCACCATCCTCACTTTTACGGACTTAGACCTTAGATCCAGGTATTAGGCTGGCTCTGTCTTGTACCAGCCAGGTGGCCTTGGGCAAGTCACTTAACTTCAGCAGGTCTCATCTCTCCATCTATAAAAACAACAAGTTAACCCAGATGGTCTCTAAGGGCCTTCTCAACATTAAGCATTTCTGGTTCCAAGATCCAAATGGTATATGTGTTATTCTTCTATATACACACATTTATGCTATCATTATATTTATATTAAAGGGGGCATGCAACAAAATGCAAACAGGAGTTCTAATAGATCCCAGTGATTTTTCCAACCTCTGTTCCAACAGGCCCTTTCCTCAGGGAGCACTTGTTTTTCCTGCAGTCTTTGAACCTCTCGCAGGCCTGCTCATTATTCTGTTGAGTGAAGTTAGGCAGGAACATTTCTGTGATTAATTAAGCAAAAGGCCCCGGTGCTGGTTGTGTAAGAACCATCAGATAATCACGCCTTTGGGGTGCTCACCAGGCCAGGGGAGTGGCTGGCCTGGGTCCTCAGAGGGTTGATTAATTCTGGGAATCTCAGGCCAGCCTTAGACACATGGCTGCCCGAGATACCCTCCCACTTTATAGAAATAGTAAAAGACTCGATTTACCGATTGTTGCAGCGATTGGCAGGTAGGGGCTGTCAGGTTACTCTCTCATGATGGGCCCAATTTCAGACCTTGGGGACTATTGAGCTAGAAGCGTTTAGAGCAAAGATTTTCAAGCTTCTTCTGAGGAGCCCCAGAGTTCCGCAGCAGTGTCTCAGGACCTGCCTGGGGTTGGGAGTGTAGAAGGGGGCAAGCTGGCAGGGCTTACCCCAATTCAGCTTGGCTTTCCTCCTTTTGTATTGAATACCTACATAAGACTTCAGTTAAAGAAAGTGTTCCACAACTAAAATAAAGTTAGAAATCAAGGCTCTAAAAGATTGGAGGGCTCAGGATTGAAATCTTCCTGTGGCTCCAGAACCTTCACTGAAGCTAGGATGTCAGCCTCCCCAGGGCTATGTGGACAGAAAATTGGGCTGGTCACTTTGCCCTCAGTGGCCTTCAGGCACCTCTTCCCCTACATCTCTGCCCTTGTCCCCAAACCTCTGCCTATATAAATCAGGGCTCAATCAGAAAAACTCCTTGTGGGAGCTGGTTAAGCAGGCTTTGTAAAGCTGTTCTCTTCATATCTGATGCCAGAGCTTGAAGACTGCAGGGCACACCATCAGGAAGGAAAGATGGATGTAAAGTGGTGGAGAGCAAGAACAAGTAGGAACCGACAGGCAGAAGCTGGAGCCCACAAAGACCAGATGCAAAGCAGTGGCAGTTCTTGTTACCTCAGACCTTGGTGTGGGCATTGGGCAGAATTGGGTTCTTCATCACGAAGTTAAACATACACATCTATCAAAGGAGTCAGAGACGCTAAATGAGGATCCAGGGGAAGGTGGAGCAGTTGTAGGCCTGGCTGCTGTCTCACACCAATGGGATGAGCCAGCAGATAAACAACAACATGTGTGAGTTACAAAATGGCTGTCGCCCTTCAACTCTCCCATGAGAATTTCTCTTGTGTCCCACCCTAACTAGAAACATAAAGAAAAATGAATTCTGGAAAATATAGTTCAGCCTAGCCAAGTTGACACCTTCCAAAGCCACCTCCCCTCTCCATCCCTCCAAACTCCTTGTCCCTCTCTCTGAACTCTGATACCTATTCTTACTCATCTTTATATCGAGCTGTTCCCCATGCCTAGAACTCAGTATCAACAACTAACTGAAGATAACTGAGGGCACACATCTGAACTACAAGGAGACGGATCTCCAAGACAGAGCGCCAAAATCCTGGCATGTTAATTAAACTAGATTCAATAAACATTTTTTATTGGGCCCTAACTATGTGCTAAGAGCTCTACTAGCACATACATTGCTTCTTTAATTGTGTGACACTACTGTGATGAGGGTGAGTACATCTCTCTTTTCAGATAAAGAAATCAAGCTTTGGGAGGTGTAGTTACTTGTTTTAGGCCATATATTTAAAGGCAGGCTTAGAGTTCAATCCAAATCTTCTGAAGTCATGTCCACTTCCAGCTTAGGACTGGCTAAGGAACTTATGCCTTCAGCCCAGCTTTTAAGCAACATTAAATATATCAGTAGCATAACTCATGGAGGAGAAAATCTAATTTGACTTTGAAAGGGTGGACCCAGCTCTCAGTGGTGCTCTGGCAAAAGTGGAAAGTGTGATGCCAGAGGCAATTTGCCCTGAGTAATAGGAACTTTTAGCAAACTCAACTGGCCACTTTGTAGAGCAGGAAAGGCTGTTTCCAAGGGAAAAATGATGAACTTGCCAGTGAGGCCCTTCCACCCCTCCAAACTTTACAGGCCTGGCTATGACCCTCCCTGCAATCTGTTTACTGAACTAATTAATGGGGGGAGTTAATCTGCAGGACTTGTACCAGAGAGAGGCAGCAAGCAGCTCAAGTAACTGTACACAGGGAGAAGCATGATGAGGAAACAGGGAGAAAAAGAGGTAGAGGGACAACTCTGTCCCTGGAAGACTTCCAGGTAGGAAGATTGGATTGAATTTAGGAAAGAGAATGGAGATTGGCCATCATGAGTCCCATGAGCTGGAGATATAGTAGGAGGTCTGAAATATCAATTGCAAAATTCTTCCTTTCTATTCACCTCATCAGAAAAGAGGAGGGAAAGTAGAAATTCAGGCTTGGGGGTTTCCAGAGAGTCTCTGGGGAAGTGGCAGGTCTGGATCTTAAAGCAAGTTCAATCAGGAGAAAACGAGAAAGTCGAAGGAAAAGCAAGGAGGGATTGTCAGAATTATTAAATTATAAAATCATCTACGGGCCCCTTCTCTGAGTTCCTCTGTCCCAAATTCTCAACATGACCATTCATCTAATATTATCTATAATATTGATAGAAAATATCAATATTATTTTGGGGGATTGAAGGACTGTTTTATTAACAAGTACATAAAGATCTAGTTGGCTTAGAAAGATAGAGATGGGGCAAGGGAAGGTTGTGGCCATTTTGTCATCTTGTCCTACATCAAACTTAACTATATTGAAGACTGCACGTTGGTAGAATGGATATCAAGGAAAGTTAGAGATCAGAAGGTGCCATGTTTGAGAGGAATAAAAGCCATCCACATTCCAAGTCATAAGAAACCCTTCACTTTCATGGTAGAGTGACAAAAATAAGGGCTTTGACTTTCAGATTCTAGTGTTTATATGTATGTGCTGTGTTACTTTGGACAGATTACCTAACCTCTCTGAAGCATATTTTCTTCATCTATAACAACTGAAGACAAAAATATCTACCTCATAAGAGTGATGATGTGGAAAAGATTCAGTACAGAAATTATATATAATAATAAAATTATAAAGTAAGTTATATATATATATCTTGAGCAAAAAAGAGAATATAAAGAATGTATATATTTTAAAACAGAAGAAGAAATTTCAATTAGTGGAAGAAAGGAGAGGAGAAAAAATAAAAAGTAGAAAACATGGTAAATGAAGATGTACAATGCCAGAGAGTGTCTTTACTATAACTGTGGTTACAATAAATATAAATAACAATAATTACTAATCAAAAACCAAACATATGTTCTTGTTTGCTTTTTGCTTACTATTATTGAAATAAGGCAAATGCTCTAATAGTGATTGGAGTGATGAATGAATAACTATGATTATACCAAATACCATTGATTGTACACTTTGGATGAATTGCATGCTGTATTAATATGTATCGGGGAGCGGATGTTATTCAAGCAATTTAGCACCCACCTCCCACATGGGAGGTCCTTGGTTCGGTTCCCAGTGCCTCCTAAAGAAAAAACAAACAGACAATGATCAGACAATGAGCAAAAAGCAATGAGCAGGCAATGAGCAGACAATGAGAAAAAACAATGAACAAACAGACGAGGGAGCTATCTGGGGGGAGCGGGGCGACTTAAAAAATATGTATCAATAAAATTGATTTGTTAAATAGTAAAAAAAAATCTAACATATGGCTTCTGCTTTCTGGCAGGGTATGTTAGGTTGTATCAAGCCATACCTCATGGTGAAATATATATAAAAAATGGATACATCATTATTTTTTTAGGAGGTATTGGGAATTGAACCCAGGGCCTCATACAGAGGAAACAGGTGCTCAACCCCTGGGCTGAGAATTGGTTTGTTGTTTGTTTGTTTATTTTTAGGAGGTACAGCAGATCAAACCTGGAACCTCATACATGGGAAGCAAGTGTTCAACCACTTGAGCTACATTTACTCCCCTGGATACAATATTAAATCATATTTAAATCTGTAGAAGTAAAGGAATAGATCAATTGAAATTTCAAAAGGGAAAGAGCCCTTCCTAGTGAGCTGAGATCACCACTGGTGTCCTTCCCTAGGAGCATTTTCGGAGTCTAGGCATAGGCTGAAGATTGAGTTCTTCTGGGAGGGACCCTACTGGGGAATAGAGGAAGCAGCAGACTTTCTGATGGCTCGCAGGCTGACATGACAGATCGATAAATAGGCTAAAATGCACCACCAGATTTACCAAAAAAAAAGCAAAAAAAAAAAACAACAAAAAAACACAAAACAAAACAAAACAAAACTCAAAGGTAGAATGAGTCACACTAAAGCTGCAACCCAATTCCAATGCAGCACAATACCTGATTGTATTGATGTGATCATTCTCTCACCCTGTCTGCCTAACAGAAGGAATGGTGAATCTTCCCTGATGGAAAATAACATCCATTTTAGTCACTATTATGTTTCAGACAAAATGTCTGTGATGGTTAGGCTAATGTGTCAACTCGGCCCGGTAATGGTGCACAGTTGTTTGGACAAGCGAGCACTAGGCTAATTGTAATACAAGGACATTTATGGATTTTAGTTACCAGCGAGTTTACTGCTGATTACATCTACATCAACCAGGAAGATTGCTGTCAGCAATGAGTGACACTTTACCCAATCAGTTGAATGCCTTAAAAGGGGAAGTGATTTCAGCATTCAGAGAGAATTTCCCAGCTCGTCTCTGGACAGCCAACATCTCCCAGAAACTCACCAAAGACCTTCATTTGACTTTCATTGGAGTCCCTGGTTTGCAGCCTGCCTGAGGAAGCTGGACTTGTGCATCCCCACTGTCACGTGAGAGACTCATAAAATCTCACACTATTGACAGATATCTCCTGTTGATTCTATTTCCCTAGAGAACCCTAAGTAATGCAATGTCTAACAAACAAAAAATATTATGAAATAATCAAAGATTATGAAAGAAAATATTAAAACAAGTAGAAAACTTATCCAATAACAAAGAAAAAACACACAGACTCTCCAGATGTTGAAGTTAGCAGACAGTGACTTTTAAATGCCTATTAAAAATATGTCAGAGATAATAGAAAATAAGGTGGAGTAAATAGGTGATGAAGCAGAGAATTTCCACAGAGAATTAGCATTAAAAAAAAAGTTTTAGATTGGATTAAGAAAACAACATCAAAATTGATAAAGAGAGATGCTACATGCAGGTAAAGGGAATACTAGATGAAAGGGTCTTTGAACTGGTCACAGGCTTCTGCCAATCCACGGTCACCCTCAGTTCCTGTGAGCCCCCTTACCAGGGCAGATGGGAACTTCTGAGGTTCCTGCGTTCCACAAGCAGGACATAAGGAGTCAGCAGCTCTGTCTCATTGACTCATGCTTGTTTATTGCTCAGTTCACACTGCCGTCCACCATCATCCCATACCATTCAGGAAAGTGTCACATGAAGGGCTTTTCTGAAAGCCTCTTAGAAGGTGCACCTCCCGACAGGATACCTAAAAAGAAGTGCTACTATTGCTAATGTTCTCAGAAACACTTCTATAAATCTGAGTGTTTCTCTGTCCCCTTTCCGCACTCAGAGGTTGGCCATTGTGGAAAACTTGAATACTTTTCCTCTTTCTTCTTTATCCCCACAAAGCCTTCAGGATGGAAGGGGAAGACCTCCCCTAGATAAACTTCTATTATCCAGCCCATGAGGTCCACCTCTTCATATACTAAAGGGAGTTAGAAACCTTTTTCTGCCTTTATAACCTCAGTTCTCTTATTTTCTTGTTTCCTATCTAAAGTGGAAAGTTAACTCTTTGAACGCCTACTGTAAGATTATTAGTCACTCTATTTCGTTCCCTTCCTGAAAACTTCAGGTGTATGAGGGGGAAATTATACACATGGTTATGTAAAAGAAAAAAGAGTCAATCACATTTTTAAATAAAGCTGAACTTATTTAAACTAAAATGTAGTTGAGCGTTGATTTGAGGAAAGAGGCATATTGACAGTGTCTTCCTATTCAAGATCCTCATATAATTATTTATTCAGGTTTGCTTTCACCTCTCTCAGTAAATTCTTTTTATTTTAAATAACTTTATTTCAAATTCAAAATATAAAATAACAGAAAAAGGCAGCTCAACAAGTTATGGAAGCATCACTCCTAAAAATTTTGGTCTAAGCACTTTTAGTTCATCTAATTCCAACTAACTCAGTTTTTCCTCTAGTGTTCAGAACAATACACAGATAAACACAGATTATTTAAGTGACATAGTCACTTTATCATAACGAAAAATTTTCCTTCTATTCCTATCTATCAGGGTGTGGAAAGTGTGCTGTATTTTGTCAAACGCCTTTTCTACATTTATTGAAATGATCACGTTATTTTTCTTTTTCAATTTATTAATGTGGTATATTACACTGATTGACTTTCTTATGTCAACCCACCCTTGCATACCTGGTATAATGCCCACTTGGCCTATTACATTATGTAATAATTGTTTAATGTGGTTTTGATCAGTTAGCAAGTATTTTGTTGAGGATTTTTGCATCTGCATTCATTAAAGAAATTGGTCTGGAATTTTCATTTCTGTAATATTTGTATTTGGCTTTGGTATTAGGATGATGTTAGCATCTTAGAATGAATTTGGTAGTATTCTTTCCTGTTCAATTTTTTGGAAGAGTTTGAACAAGATTGGTATTATATGTCAGTAAATTCTTAGTCTTGAACATAAAATAAATTAATTATTGCTTCTTGCACCACACTTCTTTCCACATTTATTTTTCTTCTTCCTGAAGTCTGTTCTTCATTAGATCTTTCACTAGGCAGGCCAGTGAGCGTGTGAATGGCAAAAATATCTTTTTCATTTTTTTCCCCCACTGTAACTTTACATTGCTTTTACTTTTGCATAGAAGTTTAAATGTGCGTAAAATACTATGCTGATGTGTGTTTTTCCCGAGATTTTGAAAATAGCATTTCACTGTCTTCTGGTCTCTGTTTTTGCAGTTGAAATATTTGATATTCAAATTATCATTAATATATATTCAACTTTTTTTCCTTTCCAGTTGCTTTTAAAGTCTTCCTTTTGATTTTAGTGATCCACAGCTTTACTACCAAGTAGTTAGGGTGATGATTTATTTCTACATATCCTGATCTTCTGATCGGAACTTCTTAAATCTAGGGTTTCATGGTTTGCATCAATGTGGGAAATTCTTGCCATTATCTCTTTGGACGTTGCCATTCCCACATTCTCTTTATTCTCTCTTTATAGAACACTTATCAGTTGCTTATTGTGCTTTTTAGCTTATTTCTCTATATTTCTTAAGGATGTACTTGTATTTTCCATCCTTTTCTCTATGGATATTTTACCCAGGTCTCTCAGCCAGCAAAACTTATCCTCTTCTCATTAGTGTCTAACCTTCTGTTTTTCACTACCAATTGAATTTTTAATGCCAAGAACTGTATTTTACATGTCTTGCAGTTACAATGGATTCTTTAAAAATTGCCTTGTCATTCTTCTTAGTGTCTTGTGATTTTCTTGAGTATAGCACTTACATCTCTAACCATTTCCATTTTCTAGCATACTTTTTTTTGGAGGTACAGGGGATCGAGCACAGGACCTTGTGTGTGGGAAGCAGGCACTCTCCTAGCATACTTTAAATATTCATCTTTCAGATTGTTTTATTTGAATGTCTCTGGGTTCTAATCTTCTTGCTGTCTCTGCTGACTGTAATTCACAGTGAATCATCTTTGTGTGTGTATGCGCGTGTGTGGGTGTGTGTATGTGCGTGGGCGTGTGTAAGTGTTTGTGTGTGTGTGTTTTATTCTGAATTGAAAGCTCTTCTTCAGCAGCCCTGGTAATAATACCATGTGGTCTGAGGTGTGGAAGTGTTCTGTTCAGAGAGATTTCAAATTTACTTTTGCCAGGCATCACGGACATATCTTAGCCAGGGAATAATTTCTCGGCATCCTGGTTACAGGCTTCATGGACAATGTAAATTTCAACTCCAAACCCATACACTGAGAAAAGTCAATATTTAGATTTCTCAAGGGAGATTTCACCAAGAGCTCAGGCAAAGGCAGCTTTCCTTGTCCTCTCAATGTGTCCCTTTGACAATAGTTTACCTTTTATTCTAGTCAGTCTCTTGCACTGAGAGTGATGTCCTTGATGAATCCACATTTCTTAGGGATCCTCGAATCTCACTCTCTCTACCTCATCTCACCTAGATGCGAATCTTCATAGCATGGGGCTGCAAGAGTGTTAGTCCCTGGCTTACAGGATCCACACCTTGAATTCATTTATATACCGCAGGGCAGCAACCCCATCAGCTCAGCCACTCATCACTGGTTTTCAGTTTATTTGCCTTATCTGGCTCCTGGAAATTTTCTTTTCTTTATTAAGAGCTTAGCTAAACATTTACATTTCCTTCTTATAGTTTATCCAGCATTTTCAAGTGTTGTTAGCAGAAGGGGTCTCAAGTATCTTGGTTTATCATCTTGCTGGAACTAGAAGGCATTATTTTCTCTTAAGATGTTGTATACGTGTCTTGCTAAATTTATTTCTTGTTTGTTTTGTTGTTGCTGGTTTGTTGCTTGGGGGAATAAAATTCTTTTCCCATTAATATTTTTGTTACTGCTTATTGCTGATAAGGTACTAAAAGGTGGTGATTTTTATAAAATTTTAAACCATTAATATTATTGAATATAATAACTAGATTAAATAGATTATCAGATTATTGCCGTGCAGATAAATGTATATAATACAAAATGAAAAATTGTATGTTTTTTAAAAAACCATTATATAGTGTATTAATTTCTTTCAGTTTTGGATTGTATGGCTAGAATTTGAATAACATATTAATCAAGAGTAAAAAGAATGAGAATTCTTGTCTACATTTTGAGCTTAACTATCTGTGATTTTTCAAAGTTTTACATGTTACCTATTTGTCTGAGAGAAAATCTTTGTCATTTTAAAGAGGAATTCTTCTGTTCCTAGCACAGATTGTTTTACAGTTAGGAATGTCTATTGAATTAGCCTTGCATTTTTATAATTGATTTCTCTTAGTCATTTTTCATTTTACCTTTATTAATTTTTTAAATTATATTGTTTAAACTTGGTTAATAACAATTAACAGTTTGTTATATCTTAAAACCTATATAAACAAAAATGTACTTTTCATTCTTTTTTCTTGAATTATATTTTGATTGTTAAAAATAATGCAATTTCTAATTTTCTTTCATTTGCATTTTCCTAACTTGTATTTTATGCAACCATTAGTTTTCTTTTCTGTCACCTTTTTATATATGAGTGTTTATTTTTTTAATCAGAATTTGAGATTGTCACTTGAAACATTTAACCAATTTGCATTTATTGTAATAACTGATGTACTTCTATTATTTTGTATGTTTTCTGTTGCTTTTTAAAATTCCTGTGCTCTGCTCAATTTTATATCTTAATATTTGTGCTAAGAGTTATTTTATCAATTTAAAGCATATAAATAATGATTACTTTCATGTCTTTAAAAAATTTGTTTCTCCAGTTGTCAACATTATAATAAAACCACATTTATTAAAATAATAAGGAAATCTCACACTTTTCCTTCTTCCTATCATTCTGTCTTTCCATTACAGGCTTTAGGTAAGATCTATATTTTATATCCAGTTCATTGTTACCTCACTTTTGCATTAGGTTTTTTAATTTACCAGGGTTGGTGATAGGTAAATTTTGCTTTATAACCAAATCATAGACCTGATACTGTATTTAAATTTAATCACAAATTCTTTTACAGATATATTTTCCCTTTGTAAGTACTTTTTTATTGGAGAAGTTGTGACTTACAAAACAATCATGCATAATCTGCAGAATTCCCATACATCACCCCTCCACCAACACCTTATATTGTTGTGGAATATTTGTTACAGATTATGAAAGAACATCATCATAATATTACCACTAACTGTGGTCCATAGCGTACAGTTGGTATAATTTTTCCATACACCCCCTATTATTAGCACTGTGTGTTAGTGTTTTACATTTGTTATAGTTCATGAGAGAACACCCTCAGATTTGTACTATTAACCACTGTCCACCTTCCACCACATGTTATACAGCCCCACACCTTGTCCATTCTATCCAAAGTGTATAAGCAGTGGCTTTCACTTTCATCACAGAGTTGTTCAGTAATGTATGTAGAATTTTCAATTACCTCAACTGTAAATGTGTGGAAATGGATAGAGTTAACGGTAACACATTATAGTGAGTATAACTAACACGGCTGGTTTATAAGTACTTTGTTTTGAGTCATCTTTTAGTTGGCTAGAGCAGAGGTTTTGGGAGACATCAAGATTTTTCAAGGGATAAATGGACACAGGTAGTTTAAACAGAAGCATTTTCCAGTTCTTCAAACTTCATATGTATTTTTTTCTATAATTTATCTGCTTGAGAACTCACTTCTTGGTAAAGCTCCAGACAAGTTTCTTTCACACCATCTTTTGCCTAATCACTTTTAGCCATAATTCTCACACATCTCTTCCTGGGGCTCGTTTCTCTCCAGTCTCAGCTGCTCTATTCTCTCCACAAGGTCAACTGTAGACTATCAGGCAAATGCTTCATCTCTCTTCTCAAGGCCTCTGCCGTGTCTAACAGAGCCTTCTCTTCTTCTGCACGTATCTGCTTCTCTGTGTGTTTACTTCCCTGGCTCCAGGATCAAAACTCTCCCCTCCCTTCTCTGCAGTGCGGTTTCTCTGTGAGTTCCTGTCCACCAAGAGGGCAGGGACTCACTGTCCTACTGACATGGCCCAATCAAAGCCTTAAACATTATTTAATCAAGTAAAAGTGAAACCTGTGAATCCAATATAATCTAATATGCCCAGAGGAACAAACCAGTTTATAAACATAATCCAATATCTATTTTTGAAATTCATAAACAATATCCGACTGCTACAATGACCATCCACACAAAGACTGTATGTAAATGTTCATAGCAACTTTATTTATAATCACTAAAAACTGGAAACAGCCCAAATGTCATTCACCTGGTGCATAGTTAACAAATGGTCGTACATCAATACAGTGGAACACTACTCAGAAAGAAAACAAACAAGCAAACTGCTGATACATGTCGTCACATGAATGACTCTCAAATGCATTCTGCTGAGAGAAAGAAACCAGACACTAAAGGCCATATACTTTATTTATTTCTCCTCCCCCACCCTTCCCCCATTGTTTGGACTCATTGTCTGCTCATCTTCTTTTGTTTTTAGGAGGTACCTGGAACCAAACCTGGGACCTCCCATGTGGGAGGGAGGTACCCAATCACCTGAGCCACATCCGCTCCGTGTTTGCTGTGTCTCTCCTTGTGTTTCCTCATTGTGTCATATCGTTGTACCATCTCATTGCGTCATTTTGTTGCATCAGCTTGCAGTGCCAACCCATCATGTCCGCTCGCTGTCTTGCTTTTCTTCTTTAGGAGGCACTGGGGACTGATCCCAGGACCTCCCATGTGGTAGACGGGTGCCCACAGCTTGAGCCACATCCACTTCCTGGGAATGCAGTTTTGTTTGTTTTTTGCAAGGGTACATGTTCTTTCTTTGCCTTCAAAACTCAAATTTTCAGTAGGACAAACAGCTCTGTTAATCACTTTTTATTAATTTTGCCTGGAGTTCTTTTTAATTTGACATTAATAATTATTTTATAATCTGTCTTGAATTATTGCTTCTGATCCACTTTTACTGGTATCTATTTTAAAAACACAAAACACCTAGATATTAGACTTCCATTGTCTGCCCTCCACATCTATCAATTTATAGCTTATTGCTTTAATATCTTTATCTTACTGCTTCACATTTTAGGGGAGATTCTCAAGTTTGTCTTCTACATTGCTGATTAAATTTTCTACAATGTTTATTTTATTCCTTTAGGCTTCTGCAATTTAAATTCTTCCACTGCATATTCAGCAATTTTTCTGTATCTTATCCAGTTCTTTCTCACATTTTTGCCTTTCTCTCAATTGTTTCATTAGCTTCTCAGTCTGTTGTCTGATCATATTGAGTTTTGTTAAGAATCCAAAGCAGAGAGAGTAAAACATTCATTTCTGTTTCTACTATTGTCTGCCCATCCAGAGCTGTTCTTTTTTATGTTGTAGGATGTTTTCTGTTATTTCTGCCTTCTATATTTTCAATATTGAGTGATAAAAGCTCTTAGAGGACCAAATATGTATCAAAAGAGAGGGTAGATGGAGACTTTCCCTTTGAATTGTTTCACTGTCCACCTGATGTGGTTGGACTTTTCCTTTCAGATTGAACAATTATAGGTCTGGTAGATGTGAGTTTGCATGATTTGTTCAGCGATGCAGCAGCCTGGAGACTTAGAGAGACCCTCTGGCCTCAAGGCCCTCCCAGGAGGGGACAGTGTTTATGTACATTTTGATGTTGGAAGGGGCTGCACCAGCACCAACAATCCATATTGGATTTTCTAGTTGGACTGATTCATATATCAGGCACTCCTGGAGCTCTGACTTTGAATCAGGAGAAGCTCTGGCTCCCACCAGCTTTCTGTTTGTGGGAGACTCTATGGCTTTATCACGTGCCGGTAATCTACAGTAGCAAATGTGATTGCACATCTGTGCTCCCATCCATTGTGAATATTATCCTTGCAATCAGCCTTTGCCCTTTTAAATCAGTAGGCAGCAGAAGTCCATCAAGCACTCTTTTCCAGGCCACCCTGCCACTTCCTCAGGAGGGCATGGGGGCTGGGAGGGTCTGTTTTTGGTGACTTCCTGCGCTCCGGTTCCAGCTGCATTATGTAGAGCAGAAATTCCTTGAAGCTTCTGGGATGACACTCTCCCTAGTTTTTAGTTACGGGTTTTTATTTTACCATTTTTAAAATTCTTACCATTAAAAAGTTTAATTCAGGGCTTGAAAAGCTGGAGCATTAGATGCCTAATTTCAAAACTCCCTCTTACTCAGAAATTTGCTTTTACTTTTAAGCACAGGTCATTGAAAAGTTAGATGGAAAATCAGAAGAGAGAAGGGTGGTCAGATGAGAGCCAGGAGACACTGCTGCAATAACTGTGACAAAAATGTGATGTGCCAAGTTGAAAAGAGCTACCAGACCCCCAGCCAGGGCTCCAGTCCTAGCTGTGCCTGGTGTGCAAAGTGCTGGGGTCCAAACTCCTCCTAACTGACTAGCTGAATTAAGACACTCTCCATTTCCTCAGGAAAACATGAGTGGACACCAATCATACCCTGAACTCCTGCAGCCAATAGGCTGCTCCCTGGGACTCTGCACACTGCTGCTCTCATCACCTGAATGTGTGTACATGAACCTGTTTATGCTAATTCCATTTATTTTTTAATCACATATTTAATTAAATATCACACAATCAAATACAAAATGAGGAAAGAAAAATTTTGTTTCTATGAAAACTAAGTTAAATACTTTGGGAAACTTGTAAAGGAGAGTAGCTACAAAAATATATGACTGTGACTTAGGAGTAAGCAAGACAATGGTAGCAGATATGGAAAGTTAAACAGGAAAAAGTCTAGAGGATTTTATGTTTGGAGCTTAGAAAGACTTGCTCAGTGGTAGATCCCCTTTAATAGAATTAAAGCTGAAAATAAAAAAATGATGCATTAGGGAATGGTTTATGCAGAAAAGATGACTCAGAAATACAGGTAAATGAACATACACAAAAGAAAGGCCTTTTATCATTAAAAATCATTAAATTAATGCACATTTATTTTGCTAGCTAGCATTAATGCAGTATAAAAGAGCCCAAAGGCAGTTCTTTCTAAGCCACTCTCTTGTTTTCCCAAATTAATCCCTTCCCTCTCTCTTTCCCTCTCTCTCTCATCTTCATCTCTGTTTTTCACAATTCTCTTTGTGTCACTGATTTTGTTACCTTCCCTGGTGGTGGTGGTGGTGGTGGTGGTGGTGGTGGTTCTTAATCTTCTTCTTCTTCTTCTTCTTCTTCTTCTTCTTCTTCTTCTTCTTCTTCTTCTTCTTCTCCTTCTCCTTCT